>WAAF01013359.1:228540-311346 GCA_013400475.1 Tricholaema leucomelas
AGGGGGGTTGGACTCGATGATCTCCTTGGGTCCCTTCCAACCCTTAACATCCTATGATCCTCTGTTCCAACCTATCACTTTTATCATGTTTAATGCCTTAAATACTGTTTGAAGAACCCATTTTAAATCCTATGTAATATATATTTTTTTTCCTCTGATCTATTCCATATTTATAGTATTAATCATGTCCCTGCAGTTAATTAAGAGAATTGATGGCTCTTAGGTTTCCAGAAGTTGATCCTTTAAATAACAATATCAAAATCTTCATTACCCAAACCAGACCCCATCACAACGAGTGTATGGAGGCCAAACTGACAGGAGCACAGATCATGAGAGCATCCACAGGGATGTGACAAACAAAAAAAGTACTATTTCAAGCTCGTGTCTCAGAGGAGAGGGGAAATAATAGCGATGTAATTGAGGGACCGTTTGTGGAGCCCTTATAGTTTAAAACCCTTTGCCTCAGCCACATTATACTCTGAAAAAAAGAGATGTTGATTATGTGACCAATTGTTTAGCACGTGTTCCTAAACTGGTTTATAATTATCAAATTAATCTCTCCGAGGTATTAAAAGCCAATTTGCACAACCTCTGTAAAACTGAAAGGGAAGCAAAGCGCTTTACCTGTGTTGATACAGAGCCCTGCAAACAGCAACTATTTGTTTTTGTAGCTGTTGTGGCTCTGGGAACAAGTAAATATAAACAGCAGGAAACACAAATACAGAGGCAGTGCAATTGGAGGCTGTCAGGAAGCAGTATGGTGGCTTCAGGAGCTGAATTCGGCTTGAAATAAGCTTTGTCTCAGTATGCGTAAGAGGCTTTGGCACTGTATCAGACCTCTGGGGAAGCCACTCAGCAGGGTGGGGATTACTATAGTTTGTGCTTCCCAATTCACAGCAAACTTGCTTCCCTGTCATAGTCGTGCATTAACTCTCTCTGTCCCACCTCGGTGCTTTTTGTGCCTGCTTTCTAGCAAACAGCCTGACATCTGCTAGTTGGGAGTGGAGGACAAAACAACCCCAGCACATGACTGAGTGGCTGCAGAGCGCTTCCCCTCTCTGACATGTGAGAGAGGCACAAAGATGGCTAATTTTGCCAGGCTGGATAATTCTCTGCAATGGATGTGCTGTGCTTGCTTTGACAATGACATCTAAAATGCAAATGAATTATGCCTACATATAGTAGCTGGCAGTGCTGTGTCGACCTGCTGCTGATAGAAACTTCCTCATGATGATTATTTTGTTTGGGTTTTATTTCTCTCTCTGCAAGCACATGGACTCCACTCTCTCTTCTGAGGTTGTGCAAGGGTTAATTCTCTCCTAGCTGTGGGAATATTTTGTGTTAGGAGAGACTACATGGTTATTCCTAACACATGACTATCAAAGAGTCAGATTAGCTGAGGGGGAGGGGAAAGGCTCCTGAGTTTGCACTTCCTGTCTCTTAATAAAGCTGAGATTCCAGAAGTATTTAATATCATTGTGGTTTACATAGGAAATTGTCTGAACACTCTTAGTAAGTAACTGAATATATGGCTGCTATATTGAATACCATTTATCCAGATCATCTTTCTTTCAGTTGCATTAGATGCCTGGAAAGTGTTGTAAAAGTGGGATCTTGTTGCAGTGCGCAGCTAAGGGAGCAATGATAAAATACAATTGAAGACCCAAATTAAAATACTTAGAAGGTATTGAGAAGTGTGAGGTGTACCAGTATTGAAGAAACAACAGCAATTGTTTTATATGCGCTGCTAAGGCAGTAAAATCTGGATTCCTTATGTAGGTCCAAATGTAGCAGCTGGATTTGGCTTTATGAACCATGAAAAATAGTTCCCATCTGGAAGCTGATGTTGAATAAAGATGCAACAGTAAGGCTGCATCTTACATGTAACATTTACACATTTCCAACTCAATACAGCACTAATATTGGAAAGGAAAGAGAGAAAGGGAGGGGGGTGATGGGAACACACAAATCAGCAGCCTCTGGCCAACATTTTTATATGTATTCTCTGATTTAGGAGTCTCAGGTTTTGAATCATAGAATCAGTCAGGGTTGGAAGGGACCACAAGGATCATTTAGTTCCAACACCCTACCCTAGATAAAGCTGGACAGGTTTTAGCTGCTTGCGATCTCTCTTTCTATCTCTCTCTCTTTCTCTTTCTCTCTCTTTCTCTCTCTCTCTTTCTCTCTCTTTCTCTCTCTCTCTTTCTCTCTCTTTCTCTCTCTTTCTCTTTCTCTCTCTTTCTCTTTCTCTTTCTCTCTCTCTTTCTCTCTTTCTCTCTCTCTTTCTCTCTCTCTCTTTCTCTCTCTCTCTCTTTCTCTCTCTCTCTCTTTCTCTCTCTCTCTCTTTCTCTCTCTCTCTCTTTCTCTCTCTCTCTCTCTCTTTTTATTTATCTATCTAGTTATTTATTTCCTTTTGTAATATAACCCTACCATTAGCTAACATTGTAAGAGAAGGCTACTGAAGTCTTCCACCACACTCACTGCTGAAAAGACCATAGTTATCATCTCTCTACCAGAAAAGCAAGCAAGTTATGTTGCTGTTTTGTGGTATTAACCCCCACCCAACATCCCTACTGCCCACTTCCCCAACAAAACGGCATTTAGAGCCTGCAAATGAGGAAGTCTGTTTCAAAGTGACTGCAAGCTAAAGCTGGCCTTTTGCTTTGCACCTGCACTCCGTCATGAGCAAGGTTTGCAACATGCAAATCCCACGTTTTCCTATCCAAATCCTCAGTCATAAGGTGCCTAAGAGACCCTACTTCCTCTTACTTCAGTTTAGAGAGCTATTTTGAAAAAGAAATCTGACCCTGGGCAAAAACTGTATTAATTCTTGAAGGATTTTATTAAATTCATGATGCCCCCAAGGATTTTTGAAATTCAAATTGTAATCCAGCGTAGTCTGTGCAAAACCTTACCCTGTAAATAAGGTTGTAAATTCTTATTAATAACAGAAGGCAACAAAAAGCCAATAATGGAGTAAAGTTTGACCATTTTATTGTTTCTTTTTTCTTCCTTGAGCAAGAATTATTTCTAATGCAAGACGAAGTGTTAGAAGACGTGATGATCCCTTCTGGCTTTTGCCAAAGCTGTTGGGAAGTTTCTTTAACTGTAAGGCTTTCATGGTGGCCCCAGAGCTGCAGTACATCTGGGCTGAAAAGATTTCCTGTATTTTCCTAAAAGGCTGCTGTTATTGTTCCTGTTGCCCTGGTCATTTCCACCAGCCTTTAAGATGAACCCAGCTCCCGCACCAATGCTGTGAGGCAGGCACGTGAAAGGAAGGAGTTGAAGGGGGGGGACACTTTAAAATCAAAGTCAGATGTTGCAGGTATTCATAGCCATCAGACCATGGGAATCTTGATGTGCCCTTAATCCACATCTCCCATGCATGTGAAGTAATGACGTACACTGCTGTTTGCAAACTCCATTCCTTCAGCCTAGGAAATAAGCAGCACACATGTTCAATATATTAACATGTGCAACGCTCGCTTGGCACATGTGGCCCACTGATGTGATCATAGGCTTTCCTCAAATTAGCTCTTCAAATCACAAAGCAGTGTCACCCTTTAACCTCTGGTTATCCTGAGATGTCCAGAGAAGGGCAACGAGGCTGATGAGAGGCCTTGAGCACAAGCCCTACGAGGAGAGGCTGAGGGAGCTGGGGTTGTTTAGCCTGGAGAAGAGGAGGCTCAGGGGAGACCTTATGGCTGTCTACAACTACCTGAGGGGTGGCTGTAGCCAGGAGGAGGTTGCTCTCTTCTCTCAGGCAGCCAGCACCAGAACAAGAGGACACAGCCTCAAGCTACACCAGGGGAAATTTAGGCTTGAGGTGAGGAGAAAGTTCTTCACTGAGAGAGTCATTGGCTACTGGAATGGGCTGCCCAGGGAGGTGGTGGAGTCGCCGTCCCTGGAGCTGTTCAAGGCAGGATTGGACGTGGCACTTGGTGCCATGGTCTAGCCTTGAGCTCTGTGGTAACAGATTGGACTTGATGATCTGTGAGGTCTCTTCCAACCTTGATGATACTGTGATACCTACACTGCTCTCTCTCCCCTTACTCAGGTAAGTCCCCTGCTGAGAAGGGCTTTGAACTGTTGTCTCAGGAAGGTGTGTGGTGTTTCTACGCATGAGAGCACAAAGAAGGGTTCAAATCCCATTGAAAGAAATGGTGCCACAGTCTAAAAACCTGCCCCAGTACCTGTTGGAGAAGTTTCTGAAGCTCAAACACGTTTACCTTTAGCAGTCTATTTTCTATGGGGGTCTCTTGAAGTTTCCAGCATACACTTCCTCAGGCCAGGATCCAGGTGCTTCATGTGAATTTGTGAGTGGAAGATGAGAAAAAGGCACTGTGTTTGCTGCTCCTTGGTTAAAGCATCCTTAAAGGTAAGATCTGATAGTATCATTGTGAATACATTTTAAAAGGGATTCACATCTTCAAATTTCATGTCTCAACAACTGCCCTAAAGTGACCCTGAAGGTGTGGGAAGGTGTAGGCTGTGTCTGCTAGACCCAGGCAGGAGCACCAGCAACCTTTGCTGGAGAGTGAACACTTGGGGCAGGCTGGCTGGCAGGAGGTGGATGCAAAAGGTGTCTTTGCAGCTGACTGGGGAGTTGGGGATTGCAGAGAGGAAAAAGGAAGGTCAGGAGGAGCCAGCAAGGTTTGAGGAGAGATCGATGAGTGGTGAGAGACTCTATCCCCTCAGCCTGGGCCATCTATTCTCAGCCTATCCCTTTCCCTGCTGGACTAATGATCAACATCCTCCTCCACTACTTTCCCATCTATCATGAGACTGCACTTGTTTTACTCTGCAGCACCTCCATCATCTACTTCTATGCACCGTGGGCTGGGAGGATGAGAGCAACCAAAGTGCAAGGGAGGAGCATTTCTGCTCCTTCTGCCTGCCACGCAGTGGGCTACGAGTCCTTGACTCCTCTTGGCCTAACAGCAGGAGAAAGAGCAAAAAGTAGCATCCATAGGAATGGGCTTTTCAGTATGCAGGAGCCAGTTCCTTTCTCCCCTCACCTAAGTAGAACAGATGATCAGACATTACCTACTTTGTCTATGCCTCAAGCCTGCTCTGGACTCAGTATAAACATTCTTAACTCTCTTGTCCAGACTTCATGCCAAAAAAAAAGAACAACTTGGAGTAAGACTCTAGTGCTGGCTGTGGCATAAAGCCAGTTGGCTGCCTCTCTCCACTCTGTATTTACATTTATTGTTCAAGCTAGTTTTGTAAATTGTGATGGCATCAAAAATGTAAATATCTAAGTTTCCAAGCCCCAAATCTCTCTCCCTCTCTTTTTTTGGGTAATCCTGTGTGAGAAGGGCTAGATCATAGGCTGTGAAATGAAAACAATGGTGATGTCTACTTCGCTCACAGTCTTGCTGAGATGTGTAGAAAGGAAAAGCAAAACGTTAGACAAAGTCACTTTGCTCTGCACTTCGCTTGGGCACTTCGCTCTGGGCTGTGCTCTCGGCTCTTTGCCTGCTGGGAACCTGAGGCTGCTGGCTGAACTCCATCTTGCTTTCTAACCTCACCCTCCATTTGCTTTGGCTGATTCACCTTTGCTTCTTAATCCTCTTGGCCGAACCTCCATTCTTCCTTGGGACTGGGGTAAGGTTGAGAGGGGTAGGGGGAAGGTGAGGGGGTGGTTGAGAGCCGCTCCTGGGGACTCAGGTTTCTNAATCCTTAAACTTGCAAGCAAAAGAAAGATTTGTACACAGAGGATATTTCTGTTCCCAGTTGTAGAATCTCCAGTCTTTTCATTGTTTCATGCAAGTGTAGGGAAGGTACAAGCTTTGGCAGGCAACGCTCTGGAAGTTATTCCCACTGCTGGGTGATTTAAGCAGCTAAGTTTCAAGGAGGTTGGCAATCCCTTCCAAAACTCTTGAATCTAGGCCAGGAGTTACAGCAGACCTGCGTGATGCTATAAGAAAGCCTAGGTTGTGTGCAGTTAGCCTGGGAGCTGGAGAGTAGAGAGCTGTACAGTCCTGCCTGTGTCCAGTGGCTTTAATAAAGAACCCCATTTATATTCATTACCGCAACCCAGCCCTGTCTCTAATCTTTCGCAAGGGACGCTGCAGATATATTATTTCTTTGTAGTCTCCAAATGCTCAGATGGTTTTTAACCTTATTAAATCTAACCCCTTCAAATGTGCTTCCGAAGCAAAACTTTTAGCAATAAGCTATCCAAAAAGTGCAAGATTTACAAAGCAGATTTATGGCTATGTAGTGAGTAACATTTCTTTCAGCATATCATTTGCCAAAATGAGAGAGAATTCCCTTCTTCTACTGAACAGGGAGCCTTAAGAATATCTACCACGCTGGTAGATCAGGTTGTTAGTGCTCTAAGAAGCAAGATAGCAAAATGTTAATCTACCTAGATGATTTCTTTAATGGTTGTTGCATGTCAGGAAACAATAAAACTTTGTTTGAAATACAAAATGCTTCAAAGACCTAAGGCCAGCAGTGTGCCCAGGTGGCTAAGAGGGCCAGTGGCATCCTGGCCTGGATCAGGAATAGTGTAGCCAGTAGGATGAGGGAGGTTATTCTTCCCCTGTACTCAACACTGGTCAGGCCACAACTTGAGTGCTGTGTCCAGTTCTGGGCTCCTCCATTCAAGAGAGATGTTGAGGTGCTGGAACATGTCCAGAGAAGGGCAACAAAGCTGGTGAGGGGCCTGGAACACAAACCCTATGAGGAGAGGCTGAGGGAGCTGGGGGTGTTTAGCCTGGAGAAGAGGAGGCTCAGGGCAGACCTCATTGCTGTCTACAACTACCTGAAGGGAGGTTGCAGCCAGGTGGGAGCTGGTCTATTCTCTCAGGTAACCAGCAACAGAACAAGAGGACACAGCCTCAAGTTGTGCCAGGGGAGGTCTAGGCTGGATGTTAGGAGGAAGTTGTTGGCAGAGAGAGTGATTGGCATTGGAATGGGCTGCCCAGGGAGGTGGTGGAGCTGCCGTCACTGAAGGTGTTGAAGCAAAGCCTGGATGGGGCACTTAGTGCCATGGTCTAGTTGCTTGGACAGGGCTGGGTGCTAGGTTGGACTGGATGATCTTGAAGGTCTCTTCCAACCTGGTTGATTCTATGATTTCTCATCTACTATGTGAGGATAAAATATGGGTCATAACCTCCTAGAGACAGTATGTCTATTTTCTAAAAGCACCAAACCCCCAATTCTTTTCAAAGGTCAGCCCATATGTGCTACAGCCCCATGCAACTCTGCAACTGTTTGTAAACGTGCAGGGACCATCTTAATATTTCCAGCAAAGGATCAGCCTGGGTGTGGTATCTGGTATAACACACAGGACAGTTCTGGAGACCCTGTTACAAAAAGGATGTGGAGATGCTGGAGTGTGTCCAGAGAAGGGCCCTGAGGATGCTCAGAGGGTGGAGCAGCTCTGCCATGAGGACAGACTGAAAGAGTTGGGACTGCTCAGTCTGCAGAAGAGGAGGCTCCCAGGTGACCTTCTTGTGGCCTTCCAGTACCTGAAGGAGGCCTACAAAAAAGCTGAGGAGGGACTTTTGTGGCTGTCAGGGAGTGACAGGACTAGGGGGAATGGAGCAAAGCTGGAGGTGGGGAGATTCAGACTGGATGTGAGGAGGAAGCTGTTCAGCATGAGAGTGGTGAGAGCCTGGAATGGGTTGCCCACGGAGGTGTTTGAGGCCCCATCCCTGGAAGTGTTTAAGGCCAGGCTGGCTGAGGCTGTGGGTAGCCTGCTCTAGGGTAGGGTGTCCCTGCCCATGACAGGGGGTTGGGATTAGATGATCCTTGTGGTCCCTTCCAACCCTGACTGATTCTATGATTGTGTAAGTGCAAAAGATCTATACCATCTCAGACTAAAAGAAGTCAGATCCTCCAAACCAGACTGAGACTTATTTTTTTGTTTCTTTTTGGTCAGCAAATGATGTAAATCACCATTAGGTGAATAAGAAGACTCAATGTGACTAAAATAATGTCTTATCAAGGTTTTACTAAATTGTATCACAACTAAGCCAACTTTCTGGTTACAGAAAGAGGAAATACTGCATGGACCAGAGTTTGATTTCAACATTTGGTAAACAGTATGACAATGCTGGTGTTGTTCATTTTGCATCTACATTTTGGAGCCACATGTTTCCAGTCAAGTTTTGGGGGCTGGGTTTTTTTTTTTCCCTTTCTGAGCTAAGTATATTTTTTGACTGTTATTTTAAATAAGGCCAGCTGGAAACTGAGAATGGGAGGAACTGTCTGAAACCACCTCTCTACGCTTCATTTTATGGTATCAGTAAAAGCAAAATTCTCTGAGAGACTGTTGAACAAGAAGGCAATCCATGGAGAAAGAAAAATAGCCTTACAAATACTGTGCTAGTTTGAAGCTAGCTAGAATGTTTTGGTGAGAAGAACTAGATCATAGGCTGTGAAATGAACACAGTGGTGATGTCTACTTCGCTCATTGGCTTGCTGAGATGTGTAAAAATATAAGTCAAAACATAGATAAAGTCACTTCTGCCGCTGGTGAGCTCTGGGCTGCTGCTGGGAAATTGGCTGAACTGCATCTTACTCTCTAACCTCACCCTCCATTTTCTTTGGCTGATCCACTTTGCTTCCTAACCCCCCTGGCTGAACCTCCATTCTTCCTTGGGACTGGGGTAAGGTTGAGAGGGGTGAGGGGAAGGTGCAAGGGTGGTTGAGAGCCCCTCCTGGGGACTCAGGTTTCTGGGAGGGCTGTTGTGTTTCTGCATTACCTTTTTACCTTGTCTATTTCTGTCTATAACTGTATATACTGTAAATATCTGCTTGTACATTGTGCTAAGCTGTAAATATAAGCTTCATTCATATTTCCAGTGATGGCTGAGTCTAGTCTGGGTGATTTCCAAAGTGTGGGGGAGCGGGGGACACCCAAACCATCACAAATACCAGCATGTATCTCAGAGGCAGTGATTCCTCTTTTTGTTTCTAGGCAGAAAAAGAGTTCTAGAGCAGAGCCTTCTCCCCAGCACCTGGGCCTGGCATAGGACATGTACATTCTGGCAGCCTGGCTGAATACACCAGCTGAAAAATGAGCAAATCTACTCTATGAAAGCCTGTAGCCAGACACAACAGGAAAGAAAATTGTCTGTCTCTAGGCAGACTGGTACAAAATGGAGTTGAGGGATGTATTTTCCCTAGACAGAGAAAACAAAATTTGGATCAGTGTTTTCTCCATCTGCTTCTTTTTGACAATAGTGTTCAAAGTAACATACAAGTGTTTCTCTGCAGGCATTTCTATGTGTTTTAAGTGCATATTCCTAAATGGGTTCACACTGTCTTCATCTCCTGGAGTGCATCACCTAATAACGCAGTGCTTACAGACCACAATGGTTTTGGTCTTATCTGAGGTATCCTTTGCAGGTGAGTGAGTGGCAGGTCCAGGGAGAAAGGATTTCCATACGTCACAGTGATTAATAATATGAATCAATTTAAAAGGTATTGTATTTGTAACTTCCATATTAAATGGAATCATAGAACTATAGAATCAACCAGGTTGGAAGAGACCTCCAAGATCATCCAGTCCAACCTAGCACCCAGCGCTATCCACTCAACTAGACCATGGCACTAAGTGCCTCAGCCAGGCTTTGCTTGAACACCTCCAGGGATGGTGACTCCACCACCTCCCTGGGCAGCCCATTCCAATGCCAATCACTCTCTCTGTGAAGAACTTCCTCCTAACATCCAGCCTATACNTGGGGTTGTTGTGGCCAAAGTGTAGAACCCTGCACTTGGCCTTGTTAAATCTCATCCCATTGGCCTCTGCCCACCCATGCAGCCTGTCCAGGTCCCTCTGCAGGGCTCTCCTTCCTTCCAACAGAATCACACCTGCTCCTAGCTTGGTGTCATCTGCAAACTTCCTGACACTGGACTGAATCTCCTCATCCAGATCATCAGTAAAGATGCTGAACAGGCCTGTGCCCAGCGCTGATCCTTGGGGAACACCACTGGTGTGTGGAAATTTGATATAATGAAGCATGAAGCAATGTTCAAATGGGTGCATGGTATGGATTTATATAAATATGAAATGTTTACAAAGACTCATGTACAGAATCTTTGGTCTTAGGTCTGTATTTCTTTGAGGTCCTTTTAGGTATTTTTTTAAGCACTGGGTGTTAACTCTTTAAATTATATTCCCTAAGCCTATAAACTTTTAACTTGGAAAAAGACCTGTCTGCAGAGAAGTCTGTTTTACTTGAGAGGGAGTCTTGTTCTAAACATGTATTGCCTTCAAAACAATAGATATCATCCTTGAAGTCTGGGTTTGTTGATACCTTGTCAAATACTTTGAAGAAGGAACTCTCAGGGTTCATTTGGAAACTTGGCACTTGGCAGAAAAAGGATTGTGAAGGCACAAAGTAATGTAGGATTAGGTATCAGATTCTTGATCTGATTGCAGGTAGTATCCTAAATGTGTGAGGGGTAAAACCACATTATTAGACTTGCATAGCAATTAAGTTGAGGAAAAGAGGTTACTGTCTGACTTGCACAAAATCCATGGGCATATCTAGTTGCCTTCAAGCAGAAATAATCTCCAGGAGGAAAGGCAAGGTGTACGTCTCCTCTGCTCACTCCCAGAGACAGCTCTCCCGTCAGGACTCTCTCCCGTCAGGAGTGTGTCCTGCAGAAGCACTTAGTGAAACCTTGGGCTGGAGATGCTCTGTCTGGGGTTCTAATTTAAATTCCCAGAGACTCTAATAATTTTGATAGAACTGATGAGAATTTATATTAATTGCCCTTCCCTCTCCCCTCCCTCCTTCCCCAAAGAAAGGAATGGGAAGTGAGAGGAAAAGGTAAGCCCACCCAAATAAATCAATCTCACTCCATTTGGAAGCTAAAAGGGAAAAGTTTAGCAATAACTTAAAAAAGGGTATCAAAGGTAGGGAGGTTACAAAAGGTGTAGGGAAGGAAGAATAACAAATACAAAAAGGTATCAATACAACCCCAGTTTGTGATGGTGGTGACCAGGTGTGTGGAGAGATGCAGGGAGAGCTGGAGTGTGTGGTTCTGAGCTGCGAAGTGCTCGAGAGAGAAAGACTGAGAGTGGGTCCAAGAGAGGGAGAACAGGAAGTCCCCCAGCTTTTAAGGGACAGGAAGGGGGGAGTGGGCTAACCATCACCTGAGAGTGTCCAGACCCACCCCTGGGGAGGGGTCAGGACCACCTGAGGTCAGGTTTTGAGTTCAGACACACTCCTCCTGGAGTGTTAACTGTATACATGCTCAAAGTTGCAGGCTTCACTGTTGGGATTCCCTGTTGCAAGAGCCCTACAGCCACTAATCCTCATCTTCTTTCCTATGTGGAAACTTAAGAAAAGGCTGCAATGTTTCTGAGGGTATTCTGCCAGGTATTCATGTATCTGCATTTTCTGCTCACTCAAGGGTAGCGGTGGTAACCAATGTACTAAAAGTCTTCAAATGCTGACAAATACAATTTAGCTTTGAAGGCTGCCAGCAATTCTGTGGTAGTAAATCCCATTTGCAATCAAAGGGTGAGTCATTAGCCTTGACATTTGAGAAATGGAGATTACTATGAATTTATGAAAAAGCTTCCCTAAAATGTTTCCTTAGCAACTGCTGCTGAGGAGCCTGGGACATCTCTTGGGTCCCTAGGCTCAGAAAAGCTGGGAGTGGTGGAGCAGGCAGTTTCCCATCTTCTTGCTGTATGAAGCACTGAGGGTTCACTCTGTCTTTGCACTGAAGTCTTGTGGAAGCGAGGAAAAAATGTTGTTTTCTTCAGTTCATTTATCTATACCGGACTGGCTTAAGGCAGTTAAAGCTATTGCAATGGACAGGGCATATTATGCAACACGGGAGGAGGTTGAATTGTAGTCTACACGGGGCTAGGAACAGTTTGAGCAGTTCCAAACAACCCCAAGAGTAGCCATAAGGCAGCTTATTTCTGTGTTTGGAGTATAAAAATGTATTTTTTAAAGGAGTTTTTGTTAAAAAAAAGAAAGGAGAAATCAATTTATGTTCCATTTACCTTCTACTGCTGAAATGCTCTGAGGTCTTTTACTTCACATTTTCCTTACAAGCATCAGGGTTAAACAGATGCTCAAGAAAAGCCTGGATGAGGCACTTAGTGCCATGGTCTAGTTGATTGGACAGGGCTGGGTGATAGGTTAGACTGAATGATCTTGGAGGTCTCTTCCAACCTGCTTGATTCTAGGATTGCAGTTTTTGTGAAGATGATGGAGTGATGAAGGCCTCCCACTTACAGGGCTGCAGCAAAATCACAACCATTGACACTCTTGTGTGTATTAGAACTCAGCCTGTTAATTTAAGATCAAGATGGTTAATTTGGTTGAGTTGGAGAAAAACATTTTTTTCTTCATTTGAGCAGGGTCCTTGGTTGGCTGCTACACCAGCAAAGAAAGGTGAGATACCTCAAGATAAGTATGTGGGAAGAGGGGACTGTGACAGCATGTGGAGAGCCCTGGGTGCTTCTCGGAAAGGCAAAAGAGGATTAGGTTGGAGGTAACAGGCGCTGGGGTTTAGACAAGAAAGGGCTCTCTAGTGGACTGTAACAACTTCTGTGTCTTGCTTCAGTCAGGTAGGCTGTAAAGGCAGAAAGAAAGCACACAAGAACCTGGATAACTGCAAAGGTGTGATGGCACACTCTCATTTCATGACATCTACACAGACAAGAGCAGGTTTGTTCTGGTCCTAGGGAAAAGATCTTAGTGAAGAAACGTACGACTGCCTGCCTAGTGCCTACAGTATCCCTTCTTTTCCTTCTATTAAACTCATTCTTTTATTAAATGAGATTCTACTTTTGTGCTTCCAGCACCTAATGTTCCATTTATGTGATTTCCTGTTATGGTAAAATCCTATGATTTTCGTGTATACATGATTTCCTTTCTCATTTTAGATTATCTAAACCCAAATAAGACCATTAAAGCACCTAACAGCTTCTAAGGAAAAGATATCACAATACGAAGCTGGGCACAAATTACATACACAACTCCTCTGGCCAGCCTGATCTAGGGTAGAGTGTCCCTGCCCATGGCAGGGGGGTTGGAACTAGATGATCCTTGTGGTCCCTTCCAACCCTGACTGATTCTATGAATTACTTATATTTGGGAAATCCATCCAGTCAAAAACCCCACCATTAAATTGTTTGATTTGTAGTTTGTTTCTGACGCTTCTCAGAATTATGATCGCAATGCTTCTTGAGTGACAAAATCAGCATTAGCCTTTAGCAATGGTTGTACTACCTTGCAAATACCTGGAACAGAAAAAGCTGTCACAATTAAAACTGGGAGGTGGTTGAGGCCCTATCCCTGGTGGTGTTTAAGGCCAGGCTGGCTGAAACTCTGGTCAGTCTGACCTAGGGTAGGATGTCCCTGCTCATGGCAGGGGGGTTGGAACTAGATGATCCTTGTGGTCCCTTCCAACCCTGACTGATTCTATGATTCTCAGCAGTTCTACTGCAGAATATTTGCAGGGTGGCAGTTCCATTTGTCAACATTAGTACAGACAAAGGAGAATATTAATTTTCCTGATAAAAGGAAGTCTTCCCTTTTTTCCCTGCATCAAAGGAGACACTCCCTGTCTCTCTGTTACTTCAGTGCTGCATATCCACTGAGAATGGCCTGCCATTCTGCAAGCTCTCATGTATTTCACTGAGTCAACTTTGGTATTCATCTCATGAGGTGTCAGCTGATGAAGGGCCTGGAACACAAACCCTGTGAGGAGAGGCTGAGGGAGCTGGGGGTGTGCAGCCTGCAGAAGAGGAGGCTCAGGGCAGACCTCATTGCTGTCTACAACTACCTGAAGGGAGGTTGTAGCCAAGTGGGGGTTGGTCTCTTCTGCCAGGCAACCAGCAACAGAACAAGGGGACACAGTCTGAAGTTGTGCCAGGGGAAGTATAGGCTGGATGTTAGGAGGAATTTGTTGGCAGAGAGAGTGATTTGCATTGGAATGGGCTGCCCAGGGAGGTGGTGGAGTCACCATCTCTGGAGGTGTTCAAGCAAAGCCTGGCTGAGGCACTTAGTGCCATGGTCTAGTTGAGTGGATAGGGCTGGGTGCTAGGTTGGACTGGATGATCTTGGAGGTCTCTTCCAACCTGGTTGATTCTATTCTATTCTATAGCCAATCTTGGTTGCCAGGTGAAACATGATGTTGAAACAGAGAAGCAGTCTCAAAGATATGCAAGCTTTTAAACCACGAGTGGCTTTCTGGATCAAAAATGTTGTTTTGAATTTTAGCCCTGGAAATGAAGGGGGGGAGTGATGGAGTCTTTGGAGTGCAAGTGCAACCCTGAGAAAGAGGAGTGACAGTGGGGCAGGCAGTCCCACCCTTGCCTGCAGAGTATTTTGCAGGTCTGCTCTGAGTGCATTGCTTGTGATTGGGAGCAGCTGCAAGCTCAGCCCAGTGCAGCTCTCCCAATACGTTCCAGATGACGAATATGATGCAGACTTACTGGAAGAAAAAATATATTTCTGGGGAGAAAAAACAATTACTTCTCAAAGCAAGACAATGAAGCTGAACCAGTGCTATTTGGGCATAAAATAGAACAGAACTTTTGGGCAACAGCTTTAATCTCTAATAAATCGCCCACCTGGAGATCCTTTCGCAGAGCGAGTTGGGATGTATTAGACCCAAAATATTTTTAGAGTTACATAAAGTTGAAAAATTATGCATTTCACCCTTGATTTCTCCCCAGAGAGACAGATACTTTGTTCTGTCATAGCCTCTGAATTTCACATTAGCAGCAAGAAGGTGCCTTTGCTGCTCCCAAACAACACAGGGGCTGCTTCACACAAGGCTACGCGAACAGGCTTAGGAGTGACCACTTGATGCAGTGGATTTCATTGCCTGGATTTTCAGAGGTGACGTGAGGCAAATTTGCAAAACCATGTTAAAGGTTATGTGCTGAAAATTAGCTTAAATTGCTAGCTTTAATTTTGTTTGTGCTTTTGTTGTTTCATTGTAGGGAGAAGGAAGAAGCTGTATTTTATTCCCTGTCTTTTCATTTCAGTTGGGGAGAAAATGGATATTGGTGAAGAGTGCTCTGGCAGGGATTGGGAAGAGGTTGTTTATTCTGTTTTGTTTTCTTTAGAAAGGGGCAGCTCTGCTAAAACTAGTGATGATCCAGTTAAAGAGGGACTTGGGAGGAAGAGAAAAGAAAACTAATAACCAGCCTTTAAATGACAAGCTTCCTCTTGAACAAAAGAGCAACAGGAGGTAGTGCAGGTGGGGGGTCAGTGCCCAGTGGTAACATCACCAAAACAATGGCTGGAGAATGTGTGTAGCTTTTGCCACTCCAGAAACTACTGCCCCAATGCTTCCACTGAAGGGCTGGAAGGATCAAACCCGACTCAACACTGGGTGATGTGCCATGCCACTTTTGGAGTCTTCCAGAGTGGAGGCAAAGATCGACTGTGGCTGATGGCAAGCAAGGAGGACTGCAGGAGAATCCAGCTCTGATTCTGAAATACGTGTGTGACTGAATAGCCCCAACCCATTCAGCAGAGCCCCTATCAGCAAAGAGGTTAAAGGTGGGGCTTAAAGTGACTTTAATTAGAGATGGAATCTGCTTGGTAATGTCTACACTTCTCCTGCATTTTGTTAGCTGCCTCCTGGGAACCGTCACCCACGCTGGGTAAAGTGAAGTGAGATGATTTGAAACTATTACGAGTGTTCACACAGAAGTTCATTTTGGTTTAGACTAAATTGGTTTTAATTTCAATTCATGTAACTTCTGTGTAGATGAGGCCTATGGCTTGCCATTTTGCAGCAATGGTGAATTTAGAGCATATGTGCTCCAAATGGACTATCATGCAAATTCCCTTGGCATTTACTCCAAGTCCAGTTCCAGCTGTCGGTGGAGATGGAGCAGCAGAATGGATGGCTCACATGGCCTCCCATGTAATGCAGATTGGATCTATTGTCAGTCAGATGGACTGGTGGTGTGGGAGCAGTGTGAAGCCAGTTCTTTCACTACATAGTGTGTAAAGCAATGAGGCAGACAAAAGCTGGATTTAAATTAGGGAATATTTCTGCCAAATTTCATTCTCTGAAGCAGAGAAATAAAACATTTAATGCATCTGGCAATGTTTATTCTGTGCACAATGTTCTAGCTGATCATAAAAGGAAAGCTACATGTGAACATTATCTAGAAACTTCATCATATTCTGAGGAGATGAGAGAGCATGATTCTGCCATGCTCTGAAAAACTATTTGACTGGGAAGGCAGATGCAGGTTGGCAAGAAAACAAGATGACAAGAGGGGAAAAAAAAACCCTCTCTTTTCCGTTAGGTAGGAATTAGCAGTTACAATCACTGCAAATTCTTGTCTGCCACAAAGGCTCCATTTTGAAAGTCCTTGGTGTCCTCAACATCCTGCTCAATGGCCAGTGGCTTCCCATTTTGTCGTTCTGCTGTTTATTCAAAGGAAAGCAAGATGTGAATGGTTGGAAAATGCACATGCTGCTCGTGCAGCAACTGCCATGTGCATGAAAAGAAAAGAATTTCTTGCCTGTGCGCAGTGGGAATCTCTGCTGATAAGTGGGCAGTAACTCCCATTACATGCATATAGCCCCCTTGAAGATTTGGCCCTGAATTCTGCTGGTGAAGCTTAGCTTGTATTTTCCACTCTATCTTCTGAGAAGTCTGCTCTTGAATCATCCATTACCTTGGCAGAAATAGAAGACAATGGTTAAAAATAATCCAAAGAAATAACACCAGAGCATTTTTAATGGCAAGCGATTGAAACAGCAAGCATCAATTAACGTGGGTGAAAACACAGTTGTGCAATCCAAGTAGGAAGAGTGTCAAGAACAATCACTTTGTAACTAGATTTGGAAAAAGAAAGGATGCTTTCCTTTGGACATAAGAATGTGGTGTGGGCAGTGAAAAATAACATTGGGGGGAAAAAAAATGCAGCAATGTGGTTTTATTTCTACTGGTTCCAAACAGCATTTGCCTCTTGAAATGAAACCGAATCTGAGGTGCTGTCCTTTCAAAGTAGTCTTGTACGAGGTAATGCATCGACTACCCCATTGATATTGTAATTTTTCTAGTATACATAGAAATTCTCATATAGCAAGTTGCTGGGGCCCTTGATATTCCACAAATTGGGCATCATTAAGAATGTTTTCCATGCCAGAGCTATACTAATTGTGACCGTGTTGATGACATCCACCATTCTACTTAAATTGAAAATCACTGCTTACTAAAGAAGTTGGACTCTGAGCTTAAGTCCTTGGTGACTGATTTGATTAGTCCATTTGAGTGAGAATAGGGCAACACAGGGGCTATGTTAATGGAACTTAAACAATAGGCCATCACTAATCAGAGACCTCAAGGTTGAAGTGAGGTTAATTGTTATGCGGGTGGTATTTGAAAAGAAGTGTTGACTGGTGTAATGCACTATGGGACTGTAGTGTTTGAACATGCAGCCCTAAGGCCAGAGGTTTTGTTTAGTTTTCCAATGAAATTTAAAGCTACATTATGTACATCTCTAAACAACAGCCTATATGCTACCGCCTTTTGATACATCACAAGAGGAACTGCTAATTGATAACAGAAATGAACCCCCCCCCACCCCAAGGCATGACATTCAGATCTAAACCTAGTACTAGATTTTAATCCCTTTCTAAAGTTGGTGAGGTGGGAATTGATTGAGTTTTGACTGAGCCCTTCATGAAATGCACGTGCAAGGCTCAAAACAACTCCACCACCCCAAAAAAGTTTAGAAAATTCCAAATTCAGGGTTTCAGTTTAACCTTGAAGCAAGTATGCTTTGAGGAAACACGTGAGTTGACAGCTAAGATGTCTTAATGCAAAAACATCTTGGCACAATCGTGGAGAACTGTTGTGCATGTTGCTGCACACACATGGATTTATGTCCCAACGTGAGTGCCATGAGGTTTAGCTGTCTTCTGAGCTTGTGGGAAAGTATTGGTGTTTTGCTCATCCAGAAACTGTGAAGCTGTAAAGACAGAAGTCTTAAACTTTGAGAAAGCCTTAGAGAGGACAAAGATTCTTAGTGATCCAACTGAGAGGAAGGCTGCAGGCTTGGCAGACATTACATCCACTACATACTTACATTAGCCTGCAATGCGCTGTGATAGGAACAGATCTTGTGAACTGGCCTGATACGTGCTTAAGCTCCTCACAACTCCATTTCATGTGGTTCACAGGGTTTATTTTTAATTAAATAGTGTTTGGACCTCTGGGTTGAATGTCTCTGCTGCACATGTGATGTGAAACTTTCTGAAAGGAATGCATTAGCTGTGCACTGGAAGACTGGCTGATGGTGCAGCAACCCTTCTGGATGTGACGAGTACCACTTTGGTGGCGGAGTGCAGCGTTAGGCTTAGTTTGCTCCAAAGGAATCTGGTTTGCAACCACAGACTGGTTAAAAGGAGCTCTTCTGGTTTGAATGCTTTCAAGGAAAAGAATGAGGAGGAAAAACAACAAAGTGGTAGGGTGATGGAGGTGGAACATCTCCAAAATCATTCAGGAATAAATACGAGTGTTGTTCCCCCTCCAGAATGTGTAAAAGAGTGAAAAAGGCCAGGGCATAGGAGATGGTATGGGTGACAAGAAGGGACTTTCTGACTTTCCTTCTTTTCCTATCAATTAACCATTTTTATTTCCAGAATGTGTTGCACAAATCCAGCTATCAAAGCATTTCTCCCATTTCTCTGCATGCACAGAAGAGCAGTAGGGGAGGAGAGCTGTGGAAAACACACTGGCACATGTGACAATCTAGAACCATACAATAGAATCACAGAAACAGTCAGGAGTGGAAGGCATCACAAGGATCATTTAGTTCCAACTCCCCTGCCATGAGCAGGGACACCCTACCCTCGATCAGGCTGGCCACAGCCTCATCCAGCCTGGCCTTAAACACTTCCAGGGATGGAGCCTCAACCACCTCCCCTGGGCAACCCATTCCAGGCTCTCACCACTCTCATGCTGAACAACTTTCTCCTCACATCCAGTCTGAACCTACCCATCTCCAGCTTCGCTCCATTCGCCCTAGTCCTGTCACTCCCTGACAGCCTAAAAAGTCCCTCCTCAGCTTTTTTGTAGGCCCCCTTCAGATACTGGAAGGCCACAAGAAGGTCACCTGGGAGCCTCCTCTTCTGCAGACTGAGCAGTCCCAACTCATTCAGTCTGTCCTCATGGCAGAGCTGCTGCAGCCCTCTGATCATCCTCAGGGCCCTTCTCTGGACACACTCCAGCATCTCCACATCCTTTTTGTAACAGGGGCTCCAGAACTGGATGCAGTCCTCCAGGTGGGGTCTCAGCAGAGCAGAGTAGAGGGGGGAGAATCACCTCCCTTGCCCAGCTGGCCACACTTCTCGTGATGCAGCCCAGGCTCTGATTGTCCCTCCGGGCTGCAGGTGCACACTGCTGGCTCATATTGAGCTTCTCATCCAGCAGCACCCCCAAGTCCCTCTCCTCATGGCTGCTCTCCAGCCACTCACTGCCCAGCCTGGGTTTGTGCTTGGGATTGCCTCGACCCAGATGCAGGACCTTGCACTTGGTCTTGTTGAACCTCATGAGGTTGGCTTGTGCCCACCTCTTCAGCCTGTCCAGGTCATCTAATATGAGCATGGGAAATATAAAGACACTTTAACACAACCGCATATGGAATTTGGAAGGTCCTCAGTCAGGAACAAGTTCCTTATTCACAGGAAGCAGATATTTTGATGTATTTTGCAGAAAAGAAAAGAAAAAGAAAAAAGAAATGGACAAGAAATAGGCAAGAAATGGCCAGACACATAATACACACTGCTGTTGTCTGTTGCAGTCAGTGCCTTTCTGTAGAAAGAATCCTTTTTTCCTATTTTCATTTCTTCCATCTAAATAATCAGTCCTTCCAAGCACACACAATGCTAGCAAAACATTTCCAACCTGACCCAAAGTGTTACTGGGTGCTGTAGGTAGAGCAGCTGCAAGTCTTATGAGAACCAGCTCTTCAAAATCTTGTAGCATAGTATCCCGTGCAGCAAATGAGTACTTAAAGGGAAGTTTAATTGCAACCCCTAGGGAATCACAGAGGAAGGGTCAAACTGCTAGACAGATGTGCTTTGTTCTTGGTAACAAAAGACTTCAAGTGTAAGTAAATGAACTCTGAAAAAGAAATTAAATTGTGTTTTGATGTTTTGGGTATCTACTTGTCCTGGTTTTTGCTGGGTCAGAATCACAGCCCAGCCGCCAGCTGCAGGCTATTCTGAATTAGGCAGGGCAGCTGACCTGAGCTAGCTCACAGGTGTATCCCATATCATGACCGTTACACTCAGTATAAAGCAGGAAGTTTGCTGAGGAGCCTTTTACTTGCATGAGCTTTTTGATTTGGCTGTTTCTCACCTATTTTCTGTTCTTGAGGATTACTCTTGGGAGATGTTGAGATGCTGGAATGTGTCCGGAGAAGGGTGATGAAGCTGGTGAGGGGCCTGGAGCACAGCCCTGTGAGGAGAGGCTGAGGGAGCTGGGGGTGTTTAACCTGAAGAAGAGGAGGCTCAGCGGTGACCTCATTGCTGTCTGCAAGTATATGAAGGGAGGCTGTAGCCAGATGGGGGTTGGTCTCTTCGCTCAGGCGACCAGCAACAGAATGAGGAGACACAGTCTCAAGTTGTGCTGGAGAAGGTCTAGGCTGGATGTTAGGAGGAAATTGTTGCCAGAGAGAGTGATTGGCATTGGAATGAGCTGCCCGGGGAGATGGTGGAGCCACCCTCCCTGGAGGTGTTGAAGAAAAGCCTGGATGAGGCACTTAGTGCTATTGTCTAGCTGATTGGACAGAGCTAAGTGCTAAGTTGGACTGGATGATCTTGGTGTTCTCTTCCAACCTGCTTGATTCTACGACACTGTGACTGCTGCACTGCTGCTGGGGTGAGTGTAACTTTATATATCTTGTATTGCCATTGGTACCAATTTTGTCCTATTCATTAAATCTGTTTTCATTTCAACCTGTGGGCCCTTTCCCCTCTGCTGGGGAGGGGTCACTGAGTGATAGAGTAACTGCTGTAGATTAGCCCCAGATATGGGCTAAATGTAGACACTACTGTATGGGAGCAGGGACACACAACAGGAAGCAAAGAACAAGTTAAAAATAGCAGTTTGCTATCTAGTGTACCATATTTATTTCCTGTAAAAATCCCAGCAGTGTGCAAACTACCTGCTTATTTTATACTCTGGACAAATTCAGGGCTCAGGGTTAACCTGGTAGGGATTTGTTTGCTTACCTGTTTATTATTGCAGTTCTTGCAATGATTCAAAAAATCCACTTGCTTTGGTAGTGTGTATAAGCTCTACACTCCCACCAGGTAAACCCCTGCTCAGAGTTGTACAGATGCAGGGTTCTGTCCTCAAAGACCAAATGGTCACAAAAGGGACTGGCAGCTGATGGGTGGTTGCAGGCTGTTTTTTTTCCTCACTGTACCCAGCCGACCAAAGCATGTCCAGCTTGAAGAGCTGTCCTACTGAAACCAAATGAGCTTGAAAATTTCAGAGGTGACTTCTGACTTTTTCTGGGGAGAAAAATTATTAGTAGTGAATCTCCTGAAGATTTGAAATCTTTCTGCCATCCATAAAGCATTAGTATGAAAGAAATAAGGAGGAAGTGTATGTGACAACAGGTGGTTTGTTGTCATTGAGATTAAATCTTTCAGGTCCACCTTTTGCTCTGAAAACAATCTTACCTCTCCATTTGCCTGCCATTGCAATGAGCTTATCATCCTTCTCCCTCTTGTATTAATTGGTGACTGTCACTTGTCATTTTAAATAGCCTTTGTGTTTGAGTTCCCACACAGTAAGCTCCGGAAGTGTGGGTTAGAGTGGAAGGTGAGATGGATCAAGATCTGGCTAAATAACAGAGCTCAGAGGGATTGATGGTGCAGAGTCCAGTGGGAAACCTGTAGCTAGTGATCTGTAATGGGTTCAGTCTTCATCAGCACCTTCACCAATGACCCGGGTGAGGGCATAGAGTATATTCTCATCAAGTTTACTGGTTAGAAACTAGGAGCATTGTCTCATACACTGGAAGGCTGTGCAGCCATTCAGTGAGATTTGGGCAGAATTGAGAGCTGGGCAAAGGGGAATTTAGTAAGGTACAAGAAAAATTAGAATCCTGCACCTGGGGAGGAGCAACATCAGTACAGATCAGGGGTTGACCTGCTGGAAAGCAGCTCCACAAGGAATGACCTTGGAGTCCTAGTGGACAATAAGTTATCTGTGGGACAGCGATGTGTCTTTGTGGCCCGGAAGGCCAGTGGTGTCCTGGGCTGCATTAGGACTAGTGTGGTCAGCAGGTGAAGGGAGGTTCTCCTCCCTCTCTACTCTGCCCTAGTGGGACCACATCTGGAGTATTGTGTTCAGTTCTGGGCTCCCCAGTTTGAGAGAGACTGAGATATAATAGAGTCCATTGAGAGACCTGGGGCTGTTTTTTCTGGAGAAGATTGAGGAGGGGATCTTATTAATGCTTGCAAATCTAAAGGATTCGGTGTCAAGAGGGGGCCAGTCTCTTTTCAGTGATGTCCTGTGATAGGATGAGGGCAATGGACACAACTGGAATACAGGAAGTTCTGTCTCAACGTGAGGACAAACTTCTTTACTGCAAGTGTGACAGAGCACTGGATCAGGCTGCTCAGATAAGTTGTGAAGTCTGCTTCTTTAGGGGCTTTCAAGTCCCATCTGGATATGTTTCTATGTGACCTGCCTTAGGTGATCTTGCTTTGGTAGGGAGGTTGGACCTGATCTCTGGAGGTCCTTCCCACCCCCTAACTACTCTAACTCCTCCACACCTTTTTTACTTTGCCCAGAGGTCACAGAGCTGGTTTTTCAGTTCATAGGGGAGCTTTTCAGGAGGACTGAGATAAGCTTAGTTATCCAATCAAGTGCTGCTAATTGAACAACTGTGGAGTTGACAGTTACATGTTTGGAAGTGTTCTGAATTCCAATCCCTCTGTTTGTGCAATGCTTTGGTTCTAAGGTTGTATAAAAACATGTTGTCTGTGGCAAATAATGGAATACATAGACTTTCCCTGGAGCTTGGAGCTGTTGCAGTTCAATCACATAGAACATGCCCAGTGCCAGAGTCAGTATTCAGAAGATTCTCTGTAAATAAGAAATTCCTGTGGTTGGCCTCCATAGGACTCACTTATTTTAAGTGTGCAATTTGGATTCAGAGTTTCTCTGCACTCTCACTGTTGTTCCCCTGGGAATGACTGAGGCACAGGTCATCCATACCATTGTGCACTGTGGCTATTTTCACTGCAGTCCATGACATTTCAGCCTTTTAATCTCACTCAGCTTTCAGAGCTACGGATATCCACCTCTCTATCAGGAAGGGCCCTTAGAGCTATCAATTGACTGTTGAGATCCATCTCATTACGCTGCACATTCCAGCATCAGCCAAAACTCCCATGAAATTCAGTGGGGGATCTGATAGTGCTGAAAAAATACACGGCTTGGCCCACGTGCTCATGCTGGGAAGGGTGATGAGAGGCATTACATTTAACATTCTTACATGAAAGAGGAATGCTAGAGTGTGTATAACCCGTGCCAGAAGTTGTGGCTCCTTTTCTACCTCATTTTCTCTTGTGGGGAAAAAAAAAAACCAGCTTCAAAACAGATTAATTGAAATGTTACAGGCATCAGGAGTTTACATAAGGATTTGCTTTAATTGGAGGCTAATCAAAACTTTCAGTAGTTATATCTTTTAAAAACTAACAGTAACTTCAAAATCCTCCTGATTCACAGCTGATCTCTGTTTCCTCAGGATACCATTCACCAGAACTTTGATTCATTGTCCAATGCCAGTAAAAGCTTTCAGATGTTTTAACTTACTAAATATAAGAATTATTCTCTTATCCAGACACACTTTGAGGCTGGCTTCAACTGAATTTTATTTTTACACCACAGTCAGCACAAGCTCAATAATGAAATAACTTTTGGCTGCTGAATTGGATTTGCTGTTACTTTCTTCTGTCTCTCTGTATTTCCAGGTAGTACAAACCGCTTTACCCTATATTAGACAAGCCAAGCTTTAAAATCTCCCCTTAAACTGCAGATTGCACTCTATGACGGTTTGGGGGCTTTCAGAGATGCTGTTTATATCCCCAAAATTGCAATCAGTAATTTAAACTTTCCCTAAGGTGAAGTAAACTCCTACTGGACAGCAGACGCCGCTAAACGCGCCAGCTTTGCCTGCTAGATGGCCAAAGCGTTTATTCAACAGAAGCTTGGACGACAGCCACCACATCAATGTCACAGCCTCTCAGCACATGTGAAGAAAATACATGTGATACATAGCAAATGAGGTGTCCTGCTCTAGAAGGAGCGGAATGGGATTGATTTGCCACTTTTAGCAATGCTCTTTTACTGTCAGCTCGGCTTTGAGAAAAGCATTAAAGATTCTTGTCACAGATGTTTCTTTCATAAACTGTTGTGGGAGAATGACACTCTGCAAAAATGGTTTACTACTCTGCTTTCTTCTCCTGGGAAAACAAAGTACGCTAGTCTGCCTAGCCAAATGGGCTCAAGGAACGCTCTTCAGTTACACCACAATAGCATTAAGGCTCATGACATTTACAGAGCTGATCTTAGAAGCTCTCTTGGCAAATGTACAGTGCAGAGGTATTTATCCAAAGTGTGCGCCATTGATTTTTTTGTGTTGTCTTGCATTAGTTCATTGGGGTAAAACTGGCTGGTTGGGTGTTCAAAACAGAAGATGAAAAGGACTGAGCTTACACACCATGCATTAAGTGAATGGTTCACGCTGCATTGGAGTAATTAATCACTTCTAAACAAAACAACAACAACAGGAAAAAAAAAAAGGAGTAAAATCTGCCACAGTAGTTAACACAGGGAGTCTAATCTGATTTTACTCTTGGTTACTGGGCTGCATAAAATGTAGCTGTGAGCTGAAATAACTTTTTACATCGCAGAATAAGTCTTTGATCAAGGAAGGGTATTTTTAATTGTTTCCATCTAGCAAGGAAGGGAAAGACAATGAACCTATTTATAGGTCATAAACTGTACTTAAACATTTTGAGAATGCAAATTTTCTTAGTCAAAAGGTTTTGTATGAGTGCTTGCTTTGCTGTAGAAAAAAGTTACTATAGCAAAAGCAGCACCATATAGAATCTGCAACTTGAGAAGCATGTTT
Organism: Tricholaema leucomelas; assembly: GCA_013400475.1. Taxonomy (NCBI): domain Eukaryota; kingdom Metazoa; phylum Chordata; class Aves; order Piciformes; family Lybiidae; genus Tricholaema lacrymosa; species Tricholaema leucomelas. The sequence continues at coordinate 253,676 of WAAF01013359.1, forward strand.
TGGGGAGGATAAGTTATCTCTGTTGTGTCGATTTTTGTACTTAAGACTTGCTAAGCAAAACCTCTGTGATGGTTTGGGTGTTACCTACCCCCCCTCACTTTGAAAATCACCAGACTAGACTCAGCTGGCTCTGGAAATTTGAATGAAGCTTCTACTTGCAGCTTAGCACAATATACAAGCAGGTATATACAGTTATATGCTAAGTTAAAGGTAATACAGAAACACAACAGCCCTCCCAGAAACCTGAGTCCCCAGGAGGGGCTCCCAACCACACCTTCCCTGTGCTGGGGGAAGTATAGGCTGGATGTTAGGAGGAAGTTCTTCATAGAGAGAGTGATTGGCATTGGAGTGGGCTGCCCAGGGAGGTGGTGGAGTCGCCATCCCTGGAGGTATTCAAGGAAAGCCTGGCTGAGGCACTTAGTGCCATGGTCTAGTTGACTGGATAGGGCTGGGTGCTAGGTTGGACTGGATGATCTTGGAGGTCTCTTCCAACCTGGTTGATTCTATTCTATTCACCTTCCCCCTAGCCCTCTCAACATTACCCCAGTCCCAAGGAATAAATGGAGGTTTGGCCAGGGAGGGGGTTAGGAAGCAAAGTGGATTAATCAGAGAGACAGCAGAGAGGCTAGAGAGAAAAAAATGCAGCTCTGAGCTCCTCATCAGAAGAAGCAGTAGTGCCTTGTCTATGTTTGGATTCTTGTTCTTATACATCTCAGCAAGTCCATGAGTGAAGTAGACATCATCCTGTTTCTCTTTCACAGCCTGTGACCTAATCCTTCTCACCGAAACATTCTAGCTAGCTTCAAACTAGCACAAGATCTTATAGAGTACAGGTATTTTTTTTCATTTTGCAATATGTAGTTTGAAACAGGGGGGTAGTGTTTTGTTTCTTTTTCCCCCACACAACCCTGTACTTGCACAATAGCTTTAAATCTGAGTAAAGTTTTCATGTTTTGCATGCACCATGTCCTTCAGACAGCTCTCAGTCTCTGAACTAATTCCTGTTAAAATAAGACACCACTATGGAAACATGACATAGAATCAGTCAGGGTTGGAAGGGACCACAAGGATCATCGAGTTCCAACCCCCCTGCCATGGGCAGAGACACCCTACCCTAGATCAGACTGGCCACAGCCTGATCCAGCCTGGCCTTAAACACCTCCAGGAATGGGGCCTTGACCACCTCTCTGGGCAACCCGTTCTGTCCATGTCACATATCTGCTGAGTTTGCTTTGACTATGAGCAAGGCAAATATTTTGCAAAGAGGGCCATCTCTTTGTGTTTAGGTAGCTCCTAGCATGAACCTACATGTAGGATGAGGGTACTGGGCTGCCTGGAAATGATGCTGCTGGAGTGGATATGCAGAGAGAGAGAGGGGTCAGAGCAATAGAACAAGGGGACATAGTCTGAAGTTGTGCCAGGGGAAGTATAGGGTGGATGTTAGGAGGAAGTTCTTCACAGAGAGAGTGATTGGCATTGGAATGAGCTGCCCAGGGAGGTGGTGGAGTCACTGTCCCTGGAGGTGTTGAAGCAAAGCCTGGCTGAGGCACTTAGTGCTATGGTCTAGTTGATTGGACAGGGCTGGGTGCTAGGTTGGACTGGCTGATCTTGGAGGTCTCTTCCAACCTGCTTGATTCTATGACTTTTCAGTTTCTCTGCTTCTCTTCCTAGATCAGCAGTGCTTAAATAAGACCATCATCATCCGTGCCAGTGTGTGTGAGCTTTGAGATATAAAGAAATGTTTTCTAACATAGTGATGCTTTTGAAATCAGATTTTGTTCTGGGCAGCAGCAAACGAAATCTGTAGTAACTGCAGGCCTAGCAGCAAGCAGACAGGTGAACACTTAAAGTGGGGTGAGAATTAGAGTGGTGGTACAAGTGTGCAATGAGGCGACGAAACGTGACTTTGCTGTTAGCACACGTCCATTAAAGAGTGAAGCAAAGGGGATTCAAAGTTGACAAAAGTGAAAAGCTTGTGGGAGTTCCTTTCCCTGCCCTTCTAGGTGGGAATTCTCAAAGGGACCTCTCAATACTCCAGCCTCCAGCACCACAGATCGCTGTCACCAGCTTGCTCATAGAATACCATTCTTCTACAAGCTAATGTCATGGTGCTTTAAAGGTACTGCCTGGTGTCCTAGAAATAGGACAATGAGAAGATTGGGTTTTGGTTTAAATTGAAGCTGTGGCCACGTGTTCCTTTCATTAGGAGCACAGTTATACTGATAATGTTCCAGCTCCTAAGTTGGTTTGATTCTCAGATTGCAATGTGGTAAGACTCTTCTGAATTAAGAGATGAAATTCTTGTCCTTGATTAATGAGATATAGAATACAAGGATTCTCTGTAGGAGTATATCTTTCTCTTCTACACCACTAATGTATTCAGGGATGCATTTTTATCTCCATTTAAATGGCCACAAGTCTGCCTAAGTGTAAGCAAGAAATCAGCAGTCCTTGTTAAGTGGTATCTCAGTGCAGAGGGATCTTTCTGGAGAAGACTGTGCCATCCCTTTTAGGCAGATGGCTCCTCAGCACCAGCATTCCTGGAGTTCTGTGGTGGCTTGAGACTGACTTTCTCACTGAGGGGAAATAATTCCCTGGCTGTAGTGCACAAAATATAGGCTTGGTGTGATGGTTTGGGATTTACCTGCTCCCCCTCCCCCCATCCTTATGAAATCACCCAGACTAGACTCGGCTGGCTGGAAGTTAAGGAAATGAAGCTTTATATTTACAGCTTAGCACAATATACAAGCAGATATTTATAATATTTACAGCTATAGACAGAAATAGACAAGTTAAAAATAATACAGAAACACAACAGCCCTCTCAGAAACCAGGGTCCCCAGGAGGAGCACCCAAACACCCCTCCTCCTTTTTTCCAACCCTCTACTTTATCCCAGAGTTTGCCTTACGTGCAAAGTGAGCTGTGAGGATCAGCAAGAGGGGTTGAAAGTAGAATTAGAATCATAGAATCAATCAGGTTGGAAGACACCTCTAAGATCAGCCAGTCCAGCCTAGCAGCCAGTCCAGCCTAGCACCCAGTCCTATCCTGTCATCTAGACCATGGCACTAAGTGCCTCATCCACTCTTTTCTTGAGCACCTCCAGGGATGGCGACTCCACCATCTCCCTGGGCAGCCCATTCCAATGCCAATCACTCTCTCTGCCAACAACTTCCTCCTAACATCCAGCCTATACCTCCCTTGGTCACAACTTGAGACTGTGTCCCCTTGTTCTGTTGCTGGTTGCCTGGCAGAAGAGACCAACCCCCACCTGGCTACAACCTCCCTTCAGGTAGTTGTAGACAGCAATGAGGTCTGCTCTGAGCCTCCTCTTCTGCAGGCTGCACACCCCCAGCTCCCTCAGTTTTTCCTCACAGGGCTGTGCTCCAGGCCCCTCACCAGCTTTGTCACCCTTCTCTGGACATGTTCCAGTACCTCAACACCTCTCTTGAATTGAGGAGCCCAGAACTGGACACAGTACTCAAGGTGTGGCCTGACCAGTGCTGAATACAGAGGAAGAATAACCTCCCAAGTTAGTTGGGTTATACAGCAAAAGGCCTAGGGAGAAAACACAGACACTGAGACACACACACGATGTTATCTGTGTTTATGTTCTTATTTTTGTATATCTCAGCAAGCCTGTGAGTGCAGTAGACGTCACCATTGTTTCCTGTTCACAGCCTATCATCTAATTTTTCTCACTAAGATATCACAGTTAACTTCAAACTCATGCACCTTGGCCAAAGAATTCCCTAATTTCACTGCCTGAAAGTCACTCTACTCATGAAATAGTTTTGGTTCATATTGTTGTAACTCCTGGGGAGGAACAGGGACCTCCAGAGATCGAGTCCAACCTCTCTGTCAAGGCAGGATCCCCTAGGGTAGTTCACTCAGGAGTGCATCCACGTGGGTTTTGAGAGTATCCAGAGAAGGAGACCCCACAACCTCTTTGGGCAGCCTGCTCCAGTGGTCTGTCACCCTCACTGTAAAGAAGTTTCTTCTCGTGTTGAGGTGAAACCTTCAATGTTCTAATTTGTAGCTGTTGCTCCTTGTCTTGTTGCTGCTGACCAGTGAGGAGATTGGCCCCATCCACTTGACACACACCCCTGAGATATTTGTGCACATCGGTCAGATCTCCTCTCAGTCTTTTCTTCTCCAGACCAAACAGCCCAAGGTCTCTCAGCCACTTTGTAGAGGAGATGCTTGAGTCACCCAATCATCCTCGTGGCACATCAATCCCTCTCTTTTGCTGAACGATGAATGCAATGTGCAGGCACAAATAATTTAGCTTAAGGCCCAAATTTTGACACTTGCCTGAAGACTGTGCCTTATAACTCATTATTAGACATTATTAGTTTTTAAAATTTCCTTTTTTTTTTTTTAAGAGTCTACACAGGCAGCAGAGTACAAATAAGAAATAAAAATGCTACATGTTGGGGAAAATGCAAATATCTACAGGCTGAACTTTGAAAGCTGTGCAGTTGTTTGACTGTTTACTGCTGACTCAGTGAAGGATAGGCTGGGGGAAAAATTGCTGGTGCATTGTTTTTCTTCAAAACAAGGGGGAAAAAAAAGGGATAAATACAGCTGATAAGTTGTTTACAATGAATAATGTAAGTCTACCTCTCTCTCAGCTGAATTATCCTCACTGTTAATGAGATCACTCAGTGCCGTGGTCTAGATGACTGGATAGGGCTGGGTGCTAGGTTGGACTGGATGATCTTGGAGGTCTCTTCCAACCTGGTTGATTCTATGATTAGGTTTCTTTTTCTTGTTGGTAGGTACATCTTTTGTTTTCCCCAAAACATTGCTTAGTGTAACAGTAGCTAGAGAACTAACATAAACTCATAAATGACAGACATCTATATTGTAATGTAAAGGTCCAACCAGCTGATGAGTGGGCCTAATGCCATTCAAACAGATGGGTCTGAGCATCAGTAGCCAAAACATCAAGTCCATCCAATGGAGATGTTGAGACTGGGTAGATTTCACAGCCAGGAGCATTGAATGCTAAGACTGTGTAATTAGCAGAATATGACACTATTAAAGCAGCTCTGGCCTGGATTAATTCTGAAAGAAATCTGATAACTGCTGTTCATATTATGAAAGGGAGAGCCTGAAAAGATGCTTGCCTTTCCTGGGATACGACAAATGGATTTCCAAGTTGGGAGTTTGAGTTTCCCCTTTCAAACAGATTCATAGCACAGTGATGTGTTAAGATAATTCCAAAGCTATACAAGGGCAAACTCTTGAACAGGACAAAGAATCACAGAATAGCAGGTTGGAAAGGACCTCAAGGATCATCTGGCCCAACCTTTCTAGGCAAGTTGTTAAATGAGCTGGCCCAGCACCTTGTCAAGCTGAGTCTTTAAAACTGGCCAGTGTAGAGGAATCCACTATCTCCCCTGGGAGGTGATTCCAATGTCTAACTGTTCTCATGGTAACAGAATTTCTTCTGGAGTCCCACCAGAATCTCCCCAGGAATAACTTGTGTTCATTGCCTCCTGTCTTTTTCATGTGACTCCTTGTAAAAAGGCAATCCTCCCAGACTGTGTCACTCAACATTAACTGTCAGTGAGGGAGCCACTTTTGAACTGGACTGACACCAGGTTATGCTCCAGCCCCAAACTAGTCTGTTTCCTCCATGTTCTGTAAGTAATTTGCTTGCCTGAAATGAATCACATACTCCTGCTGTGGAAGAGGCAGCTGTCCACAGGCTCCTCAATTCAAGAGAGATGTTGAGGTGCTGGAATGTATCCAGAGAAGGGCAACAAGGCTGGTGAAGGGCCTGGAACACAAACCCTATGAGGAGAGGCTGAGGGAGCTGGGGTTGTTTAGCCTGGAGAAGAGAAGGCTCAGGGGTGACCACATTGCTGTCTACAACTACCTGAAGGGAGGTTGTAGCCAGGTGGGGTTGGTCTCTTCTGCCAGGCAACCAGCAACAGAACAAGAGGACACAGTCTAAAGTTGTGCCAGGGGAAGTATAGGCTGGATGTTAGGAGGAAGTTCTTCACAGAGAGAGTGATTGGCATTGGAATGGGCTGCCCAGGGAGGTGGAGTCACCGTCCCTGGAGGTGTTCAAGAGAACAGGATGAGGCACTTAGTGCCATGGTCTAGTTGACTGGATAGGGCTGGGTGCTAGGTTGGACTGGCTGATCTTGGAGGTCTCTTCCAACCTGGTTGATTCTATTCTATTCAAAACATCCCAGCTAACAAGAACAAAGCTCTTCCTCTTGGCTAGCATTTAGTAGGTAGAATAGCATAGTGCCTGAACACAGCCTTTAACAATTAAAAGGCATTTTACTACACTTTTAGTCCATCCAATAAGAGGAAACCCAAGAAAATGTGACTTTAAATTGAAAATTGCATCTCACTAGGGCAGAGTAGAGGGGGACGAGGCACAGAGGAACCAAATGAAGTTCAACAAGGACAAGTGCAGAGTTCCTGTATCTAGGGAGGAATAACAAACTCCACCAATACAGGCTGGGGGGTGATCTGCTGGAGAGAGTCCAGTAGAGGGCTACAACGATGATTAGGGGACTGGAGGGCATGGCTGATGAGGAGAGGCTGAGGGACCTGGGGCTGTTTAGTCTGGAGAAAATAAGACTTAGAGGGGATCTGATAAATATTGATAAGTATCTGAATGCTGGCCAGGAGTGGGGGGGCACAGGCTCTGCTCACTTGCTCCCTGTCATAGAACGAGAAGCAACAGGTGTAAACTGCAGCAGAAAAGGTTCTGCCTCAACACAACAGTCACAGAGCACTGGAACAGGCTCTCCAGAGAGGCTATGGAGTCTCCTTCTCTGGAGCCTTTCAAGGCCTGTCTGGATGTGTTCCTCTGTGATCCATGTTAGATAGTATTGCCCTGCTCTGGCAGCGGGGTTGGACTCGATGACCTCCTTGGGTCCCTTCCAACCCCTAATGTCCCATGATCCTGTGACATGAACTACAGTGAGAACTAAAAAGGTGCCATCATTGAAAACAGCATCGAAAGGCAAAACAAGAGCTGATTCCTGTGTTTTAGTGCCTTCCTCCTCCACTACCAGCATTTATGTATATCTACAGTTGTTTAATAGGCTTATAATGTCACCATGGGAGAGCAGGCTGGTATGGCCACAGTGCACATTAATAGACTACTAATCACAGAGCAGCAAGCGGTTTAGTTGACCTCGGTATACCCCAGCAAATGGTGAACGTTTACATTTGTCATTATTTGTATGGTATGGTTCACCCAATTTCCAGAAGCAAAAGCCAAGTCCTGGTTTGACCCTAGCTGACCTGTTGAAAATGAATTAGCAAGGCTGCTCTTAAAAGACAGCTTGCAATGCAAAGGTAGGATGAGGCAAAAACAAACCTAGCACAGCATGGTGCAGTCTTTACAGATGATGGCATGCTAATATTATTTTTTCTAGACCCTGGAAGCTACATTGCTCAATTTGCACTACTTAGGGTGGAGCTGAGGTGGTGAGGATTAACTACTCTTAATTTTTTTTCATAGAATCATAGAATGGTTTAGGTTGGAAGGGACCTCAAGGATCATCCAGCTCCAACCCCCTGCCATAGGCAGGGGCACCTCCCACTAGAGCAGGTTGCTCAAGGCCAGTAAGGCAGTCTAAAATATCCTGACAAAATCATTACATCTCTAGTAGAACTATGCTGTTCAGCCTCTTTACTCTTAGAGTGACAGCTCTGGAGCAGGCTGCCCAGAATGGTTGTGGAATCTCCTTCTCTGGAGACTTTCAAAACCCACATGGATGCATTCATGTGCAGACCACTCTAGGCAGTCCTGCCTTGGCAGAGGGCGGGTGGATTTGATCTCTGGAAGTCTCTTTCAACCTCTCGTATTCTGTGACATGTAACTGTTGACTTCCTAGTTCACAATCTACTCTAGATGTAGTGATGTTTTCATAATATTGCATGATCCAAATGTTATCTTCTTAACAGCTGTAAAGCTTCATCCCATCCATTGTAAGTTACACTTAATCACAGAATTATAAAATCATAGAATCGACCAGGTTGGAGGAGACCTCCAAGATCACCCAGCCCTAGCCAAGCAACTAGACCACGGCACTAAGTGCCTCATCCAGGCTTTTCTTCAACACCTCCAGAGATGGTGACTCCACCACCTCCCTGGGCAACCCATTCCAACATCAATCACAATCTCTGACACCAACTTCCTCCTAACATCCAGCCTAGACCTCCCCTGGCACAACTTGAGACTGTGTCCCCTTGTTCTGTTGCTGATTGCCTGGCAGAAGAGACCAACCCACATCTGGCTACAGCCTCCCTTCAGGTAGCTGTAGACAGCAATGAGGTCCGCCCTGAGCCTCCTCTTCTGCAGGCTGCACACCCCCAGCTCAAGGTTTTCACAAGAATGTCTCAATTAACTTATATGTGATTGGTAAAACAAGTCAGAAAGCCAGTTCACAGAAATTTGGAGTAAGAGGTAAAACTAATAGTAAAAATACTAAATATATAATTAATTCAGGATTGTTTTAGCAAGTGTAGTTGAAATGACTTTGCTTCCTGTCAGATGGATGTTGTTTAAACCAGAATGTTGGTAAAGGCAGCTTTTATTTTGAGTAATCAGGACACAACCCTAAACACCAACACTTCTGTCTTAAGACCTGAAGCAGTTTGCAGAAGGTGGCCTATGATCTTCTCTTAACCTGCCACATTTCTGTTGAAATCAGCAATGGAGCTTCTAATCAGAATGACTGTGTAATATCTGGCTTCTAAATAATTAAAACAGTCATTCTTTCATTTAAGTCTGATGTTTGTGGGTCTTGGAGAACTACCTTACCAGCTACATTTCTCTGATATCTGAATGTACTCCCAGGGGCTACCTCAGGGTTAAAGTAAATCACAGAGTCACAGAATGGTTTAGGTTGGAAGGGACCTCAAGGATCATCCAGCTCCAACCCCCTGCTATAGGCAGGGACACCTCCCACTAGAGCAGGTTGCTCAAGGCCTCATCCAGCCTGGCCTTAAACACCTCCAGGGAGGAAGCATCCACAACCTCCCTGGGCAACCTGTGCCAGTGTCTCACCACCCTCACTGTAAAGAACTTCCTCCTAACATCCAGTCGGAATCTCCCCTCCTCCAGCTTAAACCCATTCCCCCTTGTCCTGACATTACTGGACCTTGTCAATAGTCCCTCCCCAGCCTTCCTGTAGGCTCCCTTCAGATTCTGGAAAGCCATTCTAAGGTCTCCTCGAAGCCTCCTCTTCTCCAGGCTGAAGAGCCCCAACTCTCTCAGCCTGTCCTCATAGCAGAGCTGCTCCAGCCCTCTGATCATCTTCGTGATGATCATAGAATGGCTTAGGTTGGAAGTGACCTCAAGAGTCATCCAGTTCCAATCGCCTGCCATAGGCAGGGACACTTCCCTGTCATTGAAAAGAGCAAGTCACCTTACTCCTGGCAGTACTCATCCTGATACACACACAGCCCTCCCTGGCTGCATGGCTGAGGGCATGCTGCAGCGTCGCTCCTGCACTCTACTGAGCAGCCATCATCTGAAGCCACAAGATCTCTACTGAAACATGATGACACCATAAATAGTTTAATTTGATCTGAACAAGTAAAGGCTTAGCTTTCAGTCTGTATCCTCCCTAAGTATCAAACCAGAAAGTTCATCCAAGCCTGGGACTCGGGAGAAGAAACACAACGAGTTAGCCTGACAATTTGTACTCTTACCAAGCATAAAGTGCACTTCAAAAGAGCAGGGCTGGAGAAGCTATAAAAAGGGAAAGATTCCTGTATCACTTTCAGGAAAATAGTAAACAGTTTCTTCAATCTTCAGTGTTATTAAAATCTCAGAATCACAGAATGGTTCAGGTTAGAAGGGACCTCAAAGCTCATCCAGTTCCAACCCCCCACCACAGGCAGGGATGACACCCACTAGAACAGGTTGCTCAAGGCCTCATCCAACCTGGCCTTGAACACCTCCAGGGAGGGAGCAGCCACAACCTCCCTGGGCAACCTGTGCCAGTGTCTCACCACCCTCACTGCAAAGAACCCTTTCCTCACATCTAGTTTGAATCTCCCCTTTGCCAGTTTAAAGCCACTACCCCTCGTCCTGTCATTACAAGATCTTGTCAATAGTCCCTCCTGTAGGCCGCCTTCAGATACTGGAAGGCCACTGTAAGTTCTCCTCCAAGCCTTCTCTTCTGCAGGCTGAAGAGCCCCAACTCTCATAGCCTCTACTCATAGCAGAGGTGCTGCAGCCCTCTAATCATCTTCATGGCCCTTCTCTGGACTTGCTCTAGCAGTTTGGTGTCCTTCTTGTGTTGGAGGCTCCAGCACTGCACACAGTACTCCAGGTGAGGTCTAACTGCTTTGGTTTGCTTATCCCTTGCCTTTACCCTTCTGCAGCTCACCTGCTTTGCCAAAACGTGCTGTTAAGGATGCATCTACTTGCAATGACGCAGGAACTTCTCCAACACTGACTGTCTTCTGTAAATATTTAGCCACAAGCATACACAGCTGCTCTGTCACTTTAGTGGGCTGCCCAGGGAGGTGGTGGAGTCACCGTCCCTGGAGGTGTTCAAGGAAAGCCTGGATGAGGCACTTAGTGCCATGGTCTAGTTGACTGGATAGGGCTGGGTGCTAGGTTGGACTGGATGATCTTGGAGGTCTCTTCCAACCTGGTTGATTCTGTTCTAATATTTAACACAAAAAGTGCCTGGCTTGTATTAATGGACCTATAACAACCATAAAGTATTGTATGGGCAGAGAAACTGTGTGGGTTTGGTGTTTTTTCCCTTTATGCCTCATTATTTGTTTTGAGATAAATAAAACTCGGGCTAGCAGATGAGTTATTTGTATGAAGGTTGGAAGAAATCTCCCTTTTAGTTCCAGAACCCCTGTGGATATTCATGAATTTTACCCAAATATTTTTTTGTAGATCCCTATTGTTTTCTTCAAAATCTGGGAGAACTGAATGAATTGGATAGGTCTCTTTCAATAATAATAATAATAATAAAAATACCAACACCATTCAATTTCATTGCCCAGCATGTAACATTTTCTTGTGTGCTCCAAATATGCTGTAGAACTAGATCTCCATGCCTTTTAAATAGGGAAACTTACGACATTGAAAAATCACTGTCAAACACAAAAAGACCGATTCAGCTTTCCATAGTTACACTCTTATGATAGTTTCCTGCTTTGTTTTCATTGTTTACTTTTGCAGGAAGTTTTGGTTTTTAACTGGAGGAGAATCATAGAATCAATCAGCTGGGGTTGGAAGGGACCACAAGGATCATGTAGTTCCAACCCCCCTGCCTTGGCCAGGGACACCGTACCCTAAAGCAGGCTGGACAGAGCATCATGCAACCTGGCCTTAAACACCTCCAGGGATGGGGCCTCAACCACCTCCCTGGGCAACCCATTCCAGGCTCTCACCACTCATGCTGAACAACTTCCTCCTTGCATCCAGTCTCAATCTCCCCACCTCCAGCTTTGCTCCATTCCCCCTAGTCCTGTCACTGCCTGATAGCTTAAAAAGTCCCTTCCCAGCTGTTTTTGTAGGCCTCCTTCAGATACTGGAAGGCCACAAGAAGGTCACCTCAAAGCCTCCTCTTCTCCAGACTGAACAGCCCCAACTCTTTCAGTCTGTCCTCATAGCAGAGCTGCTCCATTCCTCTGAGCATTCTTGTGGCCCTTCTCCGGACATGCTCCAGCATCTCCACATCCTTCTTGTAATGGGGGCTCCAGACCTGGATGCAGTCCTCCAGGTGGGGTCTCACCAGCATGGAGTAGAGGGGGAGAATCACTTCCCTCGACCTGCTGGCCAGAAAATAGAGGCCTTCCAGAATTAACTCATGCTTTAAATCAACTATGGAACAGAAGCTATATACACAAGGATGTAGGTATTTATGGCTGTACAGAGATAAATCTCTTCTGCCTTATGTTGTCCAGAACTTCAGGCCAGGATGACTTTACATTTCCTGTAAGGGTTATTTAGGCTTACACTTTTATCTGAGATCTGATATATCTCCTAACAGGAAACAGCAACAAGCAGGGAGAAAAAACTCTTGGAATTATTGATTTCCTTTGTTGGATACTCCCTTATAGGATCACTCTGATAATAACTTACCTAGTAGAATCTGTAGTGAGTCCACTAGTGGTCCATGTCAGATGTCATGTTTGGACTTTGTCCTGAGTAAGCTTGTTAAAGCCTTTCTGTCTAAAGCATCCTACGTACAAGTAGTCTGAAAAGTGGGAAAATGTGTTGCTTGCATAAAGAAAAAGCAGCTGTTAAGTGTGAATATATGTGGAATTAGTGATACCTTCAGGTCTAAGCCCACATAATAGTGATCATCTAGGGAAAACAGAGTAATCACACTTTAAAATATGTAAGCATTTCAGAAAGTAAAGCAAATTTTAGTGAAAACCAGAACAAGAATGGTTTTCCTGAGTCCATGACCTGTTTTATTTAACAGGAGACATCTACTCTCTGATGCATTTTGATCTGAAGCTAAGTAAAGAGGCATTAAACAAAGAGCATCTGCCTTCCCACTTCTCCTGAAGTTTCTTTGAACACCAGCTCTGTGCTTGCAAGGGGTGAAGATGACATTCACTGAATTTTCTATGCAAGGCATAAAGACTCACTTCAAAACATTTCATCTTTCATGCAGCCATGCCTTGTTTAAAAGAAAAAATAAAATACATTAAAATCTGGGTTGGTTTTGTGCTTTTAAAAGGGTTAGGTGAAGCAGTTGCCTTGGTGCTGAAGTCCTGCCTTGACTGAGGCTAGGTAACAGTACATACAAATCCCTCCTTATTCCCCCCCCAGAGTCCTCTGAGCTGACGCATACTATCCAGGAAAATGTGGGCAACCTTCAGACCCACTCTGGTCTTGGCTCTGCTGTGCCTGCCAAGATGAAAGGCAGCTCTTGCCAGCAGTGCTATGAGAAGCCCTTTGGGAAATGATTTGAGACTGCTGAACTTGTTTTCTCTTTGCTGTTTCACCCTCATGACCATGTAAAACCTTAGACTCTTACCTGGCCTCTTGGTTTGACAGAAATTAAAGAACCAATACTTGTTTGTTGCTCTACTACTTGTTTTTTGAGGTGAATCTCATGGTGGGATGCTTAGTTAAGAGTTTATTTTACCTGAGCAGCTCTGATGCTTAGCTAGCTTACTGGTTAGTGGTGTGTGGTGGGTTTTTTTTAGGCCAGTCTGCCTGAGCTTGCACTGCAGACTGTGTTTTTGTTTTGGTGGGCTCTGGGCCACCTGCTTGTGCCAGCATTGGACTATACTGGGCTCCCTAACCCTCCTCTGAGCTGCCCAATTGGCTTTGTGCTGCTCTGTGTAGCACTGCCTGGGCTTAGGACATTCTGACTAACCATCTGCTCCATCTCCCTCCATCGATAGCTAATTTTATTTGAATCTGAAGTCAGTCTTGTTTTGCCTGTAGTTTCTCCGCTGTTCTCTCCTTCTGCACCAATTATTTCTAAGCATTGCTCTAGAATCAACCAGGTTGGAAAAGACCTCCAAGATCATCCAGTCCAACCCAGCACCCAGCCCTATCCAGTCAACTAGACCATGGCATTAAGTGCCTCATCCAGTGTTCTCTTGAACACATCCAGGGACAGTGACTCCACCACCTCCCCAGGCAGCCCATTCCAATGCCAATCACTCTCTCTGTGAAGAACTTTCTCCTAACATCCAGCCTATACCTCCCCTGGNTCAGCTCCTGAATTTGGTGCTTATCTGATGCCAAGTTGAATTTGGGAGTTCTGCCACTATATCAGTGGTGAAGGTGCCTAATTGCCATCAAGAGGGTTAAATGATTTGATATCAATTTTGTATATACCTATTGTTATTTTTTACATAAAGTAGTTTTAATTTTCCAAGTCATTCTATTCCCAGAGAGGTTGTGGAGTCTCCTTCTCTGGAGATATTCAAACCCCATCTGAATGCATTCCTGCTGTAGGTGATCCTGCACTGGCAGGGACGTTGGACTTGGTCTTTCAAGGTCACTTCTAGGCTGGATGTTGCCATGGTCTAGTTGACTGGATAGTGCTGGGTGTTAGGTTGGACTGGATGATCTTGGAGATCTCTTCCAACTTGGTTGATTCTGTGTGATTCCCTCATTCTTCCTCTTTGGGAAGGGAGAGGGGTTAATAGAGAAATTCTGTCACTTGTTTAGTGGCCAGCCCAGCAGAAACCCTTGACAGATTTATTGTCCAACACTGGACTCATCTGAAGCTCTGATAAATTGCCTAAATAATTTGAATTCTGGTTCCATCAGCTGAGAGAGTATTAGACTTTTTTTTTTTTGGAGAGTATTTACAGGTTGGGAATTAAACTGCTCTGGTTACGTCATCTTGTTACTGAAAGCAGTAACGCTTTTGTGTCTCCTTAGTGTTTGTTTCAGCGCTAAATGCCACTTTTGTTTTACCTGCCCTATGTGTTGCGTTATTGTTTGCGTCTTACTGCTCAGCTGAAAGGTCTCTTTTCTGGGTGCTGGGTGAAAGCTGTCACTTCATTGTGGTGTTTATTACTGATCTGAGCTGTGTTAAATTGGGCAATGAGCACATCTAGGTACTCTATGTGTTGTGTAGTGGATTTTGTGACTAAATAGACTTATGTCTGGAGAAGAGGAGGCTCAGGGCAGACCTCATTGCTGTTTACAACTACCTGAAGGGAGATTGTAGCCAGGTGGGGTTGGTCTCTTCTGCCAGGCAACCAGCAACACGACAAGGGGACACAGTATCACGTTGTGACCAAGGGAGGTCTAGGCTGGATGTTAGGAGGAAGTTGTTGGCAGAGAGAGTGATTGGCATTGGAATGGGCTGCCCAGGGAGGTGGTGGAGTCACTGTCCCTGGAGGTGTTGAAGAAAAGCCTGGATGAGGCACTTAGTGCCATGATCTAGTTGACTGGGTAGGGCTGGGTGCTGGGTTGGACTGGACGACCTTGGAGGTCTCTTCCAACCTGGTTGATTCTATTCTAAATGCTTTTACCTCAGGAAATTATACTCTCCCCTATTACACTAATTTGACTCTACCAGGTTTAATGGAGAGTGCCAGTTGTTTAGTGGCTGGTCCAACCCTAACTCTTGGCAAGCATAAAGAAGGGGCCAGAGCTGTGAAATTCATGTAGGAAATTTTAAAGAGACCTATATAATGAAGGTTATTACCTTTTACTGCACAGATAACCTTCCTTTGCTTACTGCAACACATATCTAACCTCTTACAGATACATAAACTTATACAGTATAGATGTAAGGATTTGCTTCCTGCAACACATTTCTAACCTCTTACAGATACATAAACTTATACAGTATAGATGTAAGGATTTGCTTCCTGCAACACATTTCTAACCTCTTACAGATACATAAACTTATACCGTATAGATGTAAGGATTTGCTTCCTGCAATACATTTCTAACCTCTTACAGATACATCAACTTATACTGTATAGATGTAAGGATTTGCTTCCTGCATATATGATGGTTTATTTTATCTACCATTGACCGAACGGTTGAGATTGTTCCAGATCTAGGATGTGGACTTTGTATTTCCGTGCTACCTTTGCGGAGCTTCACAAAGTTCAATCTTTTCTTTCTTGGTCACTCTTTTCCTGTATATTTTTTTTTCCTTCCCCACAGGAAGTGGGTTCACTTGAAGTAGGTACTTATTGTATGGCCTGAGTTGAAAATTTGACTCCAGCAATAAATTGTGAGACAAAGGAAGTTTTGAACAGAGGTGCTCAGCGCTTTTGTTCATAGTTTTAGTTATGCATGGCTGCACAGATCTTCCCTTCCCCTCATTTTCAATCAGATAACATTCTCATTATGAGTGCAGGAACCACTTCCATTGCACTGCAGTACAACATAAGGAAAGCTCTGGGATATATGTTTATTTCCAGCTTTTAAATGCCATGCAACCTAAAGAAACAACCATGACAAGGAATCTTTTGTGGACAGACAGTGGCCCCAGACTACAAACAAGAATGCTTTTACAGTATACATTTAGTTTTGTGTGTAAACTTTTCAAGACCATTTCAGACTAATAGACTGAGCTGCATTACCTCAGAGGGTATTGTTGTTGAGACTTAACTCACTCTGCTAATAAATTACAGTGATGTAGCAGCTTTTATGTCAAAGGATCCTGAAGTGCTTTACAAACTTTACAGTCCATACATGCATGAATCACTTCACCCACCATTGAAGTATGACCAGCCCAGGGATGAATTGTGGCAGCTGTTTAACAGCACACAGCAGTATGACACAATGGGTTTAGGAGAGCAAAGACAACATGCTCTCCCAGTGCCAGCTCAAGTAATTCAGAGGGCCACTGGAGAACACCTTGGGAGAGAAAATGAGGGATTTTTCCCTCGTGAGCCAGTGCAAGTGATTGTTATTTAACTTGTCTGGAGTTGGCCCTACCCCTCTGCACAGATACATCTTGTAGCAAACCTTTTGCAAGGAGGTTCTCCATCCTCTCTGAAGTAATGTGTCTGGAAACACACATGTAAGCGTGTAAGGTCTTGATCATCAAAGAAAGTTGGATATGTAGAGGTTTTGGCTTTTTTTCTACCAAGATTGGAACTTATCAATTTAGTGCTGCCTCAGTATGGAAAATACTAAAAATATGTAGTTTTGGCTTAGGCTGTTTTTGCAACTGGGAAACTGAAGGAAAAGCATCAGTTGCTCTCACAGACCGTATCTGTACATCTACTTGAACATGACTCAGATCTTTAAAGAGTTAGATAGGAAATTAATTTCCCACTCCCTTTCTGGTTACCAGCTGTCCTCCTAACATAAAATGATGGTCCCCATAAAGGCCTTCTGAAGAAACAAGCAATTTCCTGAGTAAATCAAATTATCTTTTCCTTCTTCCTTTTTGTCTCCCTTTCAGTGACTGGTATCTTTGGTGACAATCCTAAGCAATCTTGTTACCAGCTGCTAATCTAGGGTTTTGTCTTTCCACCTTGATATTTCCTTCCTCATTGTTTCACTGAAGTGCACAAAACAATGTCTGAGTGCTGTGCACAGGACTTGCAGCAGGAGGAGAGTTGCTTGCAGTGACACATCAAAGGTTGGCTTCTTGCACAGGGCTGATTTATTTGTTTCTTGGAAACATACCTCTGGGATCTTAACTTCTGCAAAAGAGTATCACTTGAAGAATTGTTTCATTTTCCTTTGTCTATAAAGATCCATGGAAAGCAGTGAAAGTCATTGTGAAAACGTGGGGTGAAAATAGTAATGCCTATTGACTACACAGAGTTGTTTCCCTTGGCTGTTTATAAAGTTGTTAACTTACATTAATCATGTAATATTTGCATGATCAAAGAACCTAAATGTGTAGTATTATGAATTTCTACCCAACGATTCACTGAAAAATAGCAATTAAGAGGCATCTACTTTCATTTAGTACCTAATTCAGGTACTCCAGGCTCTTCAGCCTGGAGAAGAGAAGGCTTCGAGGAGACCTTAGAGTGGCTTTCCAGTATCTGAAGGGAGCCTACAGGAAAGCTGGGGAGGGACTATTTACACGGTCTAGTAATGTTAGGACGAGGGGGAATGGGTTTAAGCTGGAGGAGGGGAGATTCCGACTGGATGTTAGGAGGAAGTTCTTTACAGTGAGGGTGGTAAGACACTGGCAAAGGTTGCCCAGGGAGGTTGTGGATGCTTCCTCCCTGGAGGCGTTTAAAGCCAGGCTGGATGAGGCCTTGAGCAACCTGCTCTAGTGGGAGGTGTCCCTGCCTATGGCAGGGGGTTGGAGCTGGATGATCCTTGAGGTCCCTTCCAACCTAAACCATTCTATGATTCTATAATTGTTCTTCCCAGAGAGAGAGTGATTTGCCATTGGAATGGACTGCCCAGGGAGGTGGTGGAGTCACCATCCCTGGAGGTGTTCAAAAAAAGCCTGGATGAGGCACTTAGTGCCATGTTCTAGCTGATTGGACAGAGTTGGGTGCTAGGTTGGACTGGATGATCTTAGAGGTCTCTTCCAACCCGATTGATTCTATGATCCTCCTTATTAAGGTTTCTAGTGGGATTGCCCATGTGAATGTGTGCTACTAACAGCCACAGAGCCAGACACTGTAGCCCTGAAGCAGACCATTGTAAGTAGGAAGCAAACACTTGAGAAGCAAGTCTACTAATTTCTTTGAGCTGCATATCAAATCCATAAACAGTTAAAAATAATCATCACAGAACACTGTCCTGACGATATCTATTCCCTAACGATTGCCAACATTAATTCTAAGCAGAGTTTTGCATATAAAATATTGTAGGTACCGAGCAAAGTTTTTGTGTATCAGCTCTGTGCTTAACTGAATCTATGATTCTGTTCTATTCTATTCAGTTTTGATTGTAAATGCACTGGGCCTTAACAGCAATTTCTGTCATGTCTTCCTTCATATTCCTATCTCTTTCATCACCATCCAAAAGGAAACACTTTCACTTCAGGCAATAAGAAGCTTTTAATTCAGATCTAAGTTTACATGAGCTATTTCCATTACAGTGCAAAGCATATATATATATATATATATATATAATTAAAATTTAATTAGACAATTTCTACTGTTTTTTGTCTGCTTTAAAATACATAATGAAACGTCAATAAATTACATTCTGGGTCATATCAGCATCTTCTCAAGAAAATGAAGTGAAATCTTTGTAGTAACAGTCAGCTTAATTTTCATTAGGCTAGCTATTTGATAATTAGTCATGCACCATAAATCAAGTCCCCAAGTCTTCTCCAGGTTTCTTAATTGAAAATTATTGTTTCTTGGCTCTGTGGTTAAATGTGCAGTGAGTCTAAGGAGTGATAGATGCTGAATCTAGCACAAACAGTTTGAAACAGTCAGAACTTGATAGATCATTGCCCCGAAGGGCAATGTAATGGTAGAGAGACTGAATTTCAAAATCAAAGGTTTGTTCTTAAAAAATCACAAGTGTAAAAAGCTAGCTGTAGTTTATTAAATATCTCCTAACCTTCAGCCACTTTTCCTCTCATTGCTAGCTAGATTTCTGTAGGCTTTTGGGTTTTGCTAGTGGCAGTAGTAATGAGTTTGTGCATAGAAGTTACGTGAGTATTTGAAAAGTTAAAACATCTGCTTGGGAAGCTCCAAGCCTAGAGTATTTTTGCTTTCTTTTGTTGGTGGTATCCTTTCTTTTGGTAAGTCGCATTAACAAATCTGGAAGTTGTTTCATTTTTGGCGTTTTCAAACACTGAATGAAATGGTGACAGCCATTTCAGAGCCAATATGAGGGAACAGATGGGCCTGCTATGCAAGCCCCAGGTCATAAAATAATTTCAGATATGATGCAATTGTGGCTAAGTAAAAGACTTTTGCAGAGTCAGAAATATATTGCTTCACTGAAAGAAGGGAGCCCTTTTGTAATTTTTCTTTTGACAGCCTAGCAGACTTTGCACAGAGCTCAGCTTGTTTGCCATTTTGTAGATAAGGATGGCCAGAGAATTTTCTGTCATTCATGGCTTGCTTCCTCATCATCCAGTAGCCAAGACATGATGATGACCACAGCAGGAAACAGTGTAAAGGCTCCATAAACTGAAATGCAGAAAGAGATTGATGCTAAAACCCCCATGCCTAAGATTTTTAGCTGAGAATTTTCCAGCCACATTCATAAATTCATACCAAAAGCCTTCTCGCACATTTCTACTCTGAGGAATAAATATAGACTCAAAGCTGATCAAGGCATTCATGTGTTGTCAAATACACTGAGACTTGTGTTAGAGTTACACTCAGCATTGCCCTTTGTGGCTCACGACAAAACAGCAGTGCATTGGCTTCACGGGTAGAGGCCACAGCCCAGATCTTGTGTGTGGGTCCTGAGCAGTGGCTGCTCAGGGCTCTTCTGCTGGGACACCCAGAGGTTGCAGTACAAGGAGCTGAGCTGACAGGTGCAGCACCCAGCAGATGCTCCACATGAATATCCTGTATAGATGTGTTGCCATCCATTGCAGACGTCTTTCTGTTGGCAAGGTTAATCCGTTTCCAAGATCAGCCTTGTACTGCCAGTTCCAGGAATTCTCTGTGTGTAATAGCTTTATAAATATGCTACTTATATACTTCCCAGGGAAAAAAAAAATCCTTAAAAAAAAGCCAGAGATGTATGATGAGTAATAAAACTCTAAAGAGGGAGGGATTTGAAAGGGCACAACTAAAGGAGAGTTTATTAAAATACATAATAAAATGATTGTATTTTTGGATCCTGTTATTTTCAGGGGCCTAAACCCACTGTGTAATCTTATTTAATAAAAAAAGATTTATTCTGAGAAGGGAAAGTCATTTGCCTAAGGGATATACTGATTTTGTTCAGCTGTCACCATCCTTTTGTAAGATGCTGCAGACAGAAAGCCAAGCTGAGGCCTAGATTTATTCGACTTTGTTTTTGCATTGTACCAAATCTAAGCAGGATGTTGCAATTACTAACAAGAATTGTTTCCCTGTCGATTGCTCCAGCCTCACGCTGGACTAGATTGCAGCAGGGAGTGAGAAGCAATAGAGGACAGGGTGACAGCACAAGAGGGAAGCGAACTGTGCCTGAGTGTGTGCCTGAAGCCTTGCCCCAGGAGAGGTAACTCCCTCCTGGTGTGTAGTACTGGTGAGGGGCTTTGCACAACACTTAAGGTGAGAAATGGGAGGGAGCCAAAGCCAGCAGAGATTGCGCTTTTCATAAGCAATCCCTTCTCTAGCACGCAGCACTGTAATGCAGAGAGCGAGCTTTACGTGGGGCTGCTTTCTGATACACAGACACAATCCTTAGCTCTCTAAAGCGCAGAATCTGTGGAGTCATAGATTATGAAGCTAGAAGAGACTATTCAGTACATCTCCTGTATAAAAGAGGCCGTGGAGCTTTCATGGGTTGATTAATGAGAGCTGATATGTCAGCAGTGAGGTAAGATCTCCACCAGCACCAAGAGATGTAAGCTTACACTGAAGTTGCACGCTTGGCTGGCTATAACCACTCCTTAATCACGACCACGCATCTTGGTGGGTTTCTGCTTATGATCTTTTTGAACTAGAAGCACTTTGTGCACCTCTAATCTGGCAGCAGCAACTAAATATTTTATCTGAGGGATGGACAGCTCGGGATTTACCCCACTGATAACTGGGCTGAGCTGAGAGTGTGGAGACCTGGATCATTATACTCCCTTGGGGTTTATGAGAGATACGAGGATTTGCTTTTACACAGAGTGGAGTGTTCATGGCTAGGTTCCTTGTGAAGCCTTGCAAGCTGCTTTTGTCAGATTTTCACTCAAAACTGTAGAAATACCACACCTTAGGTTGTTTTTAGCATATCTGTCATTTCTATTTATGAGAACATCTTTTTTTTTCTGGCTAGCAGGATTTACACCTGAGTTAAAACATTGTAACATTACTGTTTTCATCATTTTTTTGCCTGGCTTTTAGAACTGGCACAAATAGATTCAAATTCAAAGATTAAATGCCCTTACTCTCCCATCCTTTTTTTAAACACACACACACACATGTGGAATGACTGAGGTTTAATATCACACTTGATTCTGAACTGCTATGAACCTCATGACACTAAAACTTCAGGAATACCAATTGCCTTTTCTTAAGACACAAAGTATAAGCACACCATGTGAATTTTAGTGGTTTTTTTTGTTTTCAAGAGGCAGTGAGCCTGTTTCATTTCAGAGTTTTACACGTAGGTAGATTAAAATATGATCAAATCCTTTTACTCCTTCATACCTCACAGTCAGCAGAGTTTGCATGCAGAAAATAAAAGGTATTGCTTGAAGTGGAAGGTTCATGCTATTAAAATGAAAAAGGCTGCAAAATACTGTAACTGTTGTTCCTCACAAGGCATCAACTCATCGCCAGTCTGTACATCTAGGCTGAATTTCTTATTAGTGTAATATATATGATGTGAGCAGCAACTAGTGGATAGATGAATTTGAATGGGGTTGTGTGCTCCATGTAAGGAAGAGGTAGTGCTTGCTCAAATGCTGTTAAAACTCCCTCATTTACAGCTCCTGGAGATGAAACATACAGCAGATTGCCTGTAACCATAGCAATTGGCTCTGACATGAAAGATCTCCAGCATAGAGATAGTGGTAATGGCAGAAGCAGTGTGGAAGATAAAGGTGAACAGATAGAGACAGTACAATATGGAAGTGAACTACTAAATAAGTGAAGATGAGGTGCCCTAGATGGATGCAGGCAGATGTGAGTTCGATGGGAAGGTTTGGGCTGGTGAGGTGATCTGGGAGGAAGGCAGGCAAGGCTGAGGAAAAAGCAAAGGGTTTGGTGCTAGTCCAGTGTAGAGAACACCAGTGGATCAGGGCTGGCATGGAGTGCGGAGGAGACTTTCTTGCTGGAGGCTGTTGCCTCTCAGATTCTTTCAGCAATGCAGGACAATAAGAGTAGCTGGATTTCAGGGATCCTCAGGAGGCAAAGTGTCCCACTTAGCTCATGGAACGTGCCCAGGCAGTTAGTTATCTCTTAGCGTGGGGGTCATGATGTGTTTTTTGGTATCAAGATGAAGCTCTCAAAGCTGTGGATATTCCACATCATAAAATCAACCATGTTGGAAGAGACCTCCAAGGTCATCCAGTCAAACCTAGCACCCAGCCCTGCCCAGTCAACTAGACCATGGCACTAAGTGCCTCAGCCAGGCTTTTCTTCAACACCTCCAGGAACAGCAACTCCACCACCTCCCTGGGCAGCCCATTCCAATGCCAATCACTCTCTCTGGCAAGAACTTCCTCCTAACATCCAGCCTAGACCTCCATTGGCACAACTTGAGACTGTGTCTCCTTGTTGTGTTGCTGCTTGCCTGGCAGAAGAGACCTAAAGCAGCGCCAGAGTTGCAGACCTGCAGAGTTGAGAAGTGGTAGGAAAGCTCCCAGGGGAAAAAAAGGTAAAAAGAAAACAAACAAACAAAACCTCTCAAAAAACCCCAACCAAACCAACCAACAAGCCAACCAAAACTCGAACCCCAAAACACCAGTAAGAGATGGAGAGAAAATAGCTCCTAAAATATCCAATTGCCTTGAGTTACAAACACTGGTATAAATAAAATATTGGAGATATTTACTTGAAGTTTGCCCTAAACAGAGGGAAGAAAACTCCAAGCTGAAAACTCCAAAAATGGAGAGCAAGCAAAATGTTAAAGGGAACCATGTTACCTCTTACTGTTTAGGACAGACTCAAAGGCAACAAAGGTTCTCACACCGTAACTGTACAGGGTTAACCCTCCTGGGGAAGCAGTCTTGACCTGACCCTAGGTGGTCTTGACTGCTCCCCAGGGGTGGGTCTGAACGCTATCAGGTGTGGTGGTTTAGCCCACTCCCCCTTCCTGTCTAAGATCCCTAAAAGCAGGGGGACTGCCTGTTCTCACACTCGCCCTGCCTCCTGCTCACCAGCAATCACAATTCCTGTTTCCTGCTGCTCTTGGTTTCGACACGTGGCCGTCACCCAAGAGGTGGACAAAACCCGCTGCCACCAAATCTGGTTGTATATTTACATCTTTTGTATCTTGCTTTCCCCTTCCTACACCTTTGTCACTTCCTTACCTCATGTACCTTTTATTTATTGTTAAACTTTCCTTCTTTTAACTTCCAAATTAGTGTGGAAGTTAAAATAACGTGCCAGGGGAAATATAGGCTGGATGTTAGGAGGAAGTTCTTCACAGAGAGAGTGATTGGCATTGGAATGGGCTGCCCAGGGAGGTGGTGGAGTCACCGTCCCTGGGGGTGTTCAGGAAAAGCCTGGCTGAGGCACTTAGTGCCATGGTCTAGTTGACTGGATAGGGCTGGGTGATAGGTTGGACTGGATGATCTTGGAGGTCTCTTCCAACCTGGTTGATTCTATTCTATTCTATTCTATTCTATTCTATTGGCAGTGAGATTATTTATTTGGCTCTGCATATCGTTCCTCTCTCTCCATCTAATTCTTTTTCTTTTAGGAAAGAAGGGGGAAGAGGGAAGGGCATCCTGTAAATTGTTATTGGTTCTATCAACTATATTTGAGTCTCTGGGAAATTTAAATCAGAACTGAGACACTAACTCATAGACTCTTGGATGAGGTTAATAAGGGACATACATGATCAAATTAGCCTGCAGGTTCCAAAGAAAAAGAATCCATTCACAAAAAGTGAACCATATAAATTTGAGACTGCAGATCAGGAAAAGTTCGTAGTCTAAATTCTTTAGCTTCATATATACATTTTTGTCTGTCATAAATGAATTTATGAATTTATTAAACACTGGGACCAAACCTCTAAAGACTTTTTAGCCATTCCAGGTCATTGTTATGTTTTTGTAAGGTTTTGTTGAGTTTTTACTCGGGTGGGGGGAAATCTCACTGTGATTATGGTCTTGGCTGGGTGTTAGGAGGAAGTTGTTGGCAGAGAGAGTGATTTGCCATTGGAATGGGCTGCCCAGGGAGGTGGTGGAGTCACCGTCCCTGGAGGTGATCAAGAGAAGACTGGATGAGGCACTTAGTGCCATGGTCTAGATGACTGGATAGGGCTGGGTGCTAGGTTGGACTGGATGATCTTGGAGGTCTCTTCCAACCTGGTTGATTCTATGATTAAGGATAACTTCATGTGAGCTGTGGGAATCCAGTAGTGAGTCTCTGGTTAAAGTACTGTATTCTAGAGCTGATCTGACTTCCAGAGTGTGGCTGTTTGAGATAGATTCCTAGCTCAGACATAAAAATATTCAGAAAAGAGAAGTTTAGAAGTGGAAACTCTGAGTAGAGAGATGAACATTCTAGGGATAAGCCATATAATGGCAACAATGGATAAGTTAACATCATTTCATTCAAACAACAAGAGCTTTATGTCTGGAAGCATAGCTTGTACCCTTCGCTGCTTCTGCAGCTTCAGCTGTGCCCACTGCTATCTTCCCCCTGCTGCTTTGCTGCTGCCTGACCCCTTCCCCATCTTCCTTAAGGTTATTATATTTATCAAGTAGTTTATTTCTCCTTATATTGCTATATTTAAACTATAAGAAATGCAACTTTAGTTTTCTCTGAATTTTCCAAATAAATGTGTGTTGTAGTGAATTCCATAGAATCATAGAATCAACCAGGTTGGAAGAGACTCCAAGATCATCCAGTCCAACCTAGCACCCAGCCCTAGCCAATCAACAAGACCATGGTACTAAGTGCCTCAGCCAGGCTTTGCTTGAACACCTGCAGGGACGGTGACTCCACCACCTCCCTGGGCAGCCCATTCCAATGCCAGACACTCTCTCTGGCAATAACTTCCTCTTAACATCCAGTGTATACCTTCCCCTGGCACAACTTGAGACTGTGTCCCCTTGTTCTGTTGCTGGTTGCCTGGCGGAAGAGACCAATCCCTACCTGGCTACAGCCTCCCTTCAGGTAATTGTAGACAGCAATGAGATGACCCCTGAGCCTCCTCTTCTGTAGGCTGCACACCCCCAGCTCCCTCAGCCTCTCCTCATAGGGTGTGCTAGTTTGAAGCTAGCTAGAATGTTTTGGTGAGAAGGATTAGATCACAGGCTGTGACAGAGAAACAATGATGATGGCTACTTCACTCATAGGCTTGCTAAGATGTATAAGAACAAGAGTATAAACATAGAGAAGGTATTCGACTTTGGGTGTTTGGGCAGAGCCTGGGCTTTGAGCTGCATTTCTCTCTAACCTCACCCTCTGTCTCTCTGATTAATCCACTTTCTTCCTAACCCACCTGGATGACCCTCCTTTCTTCCCTGGGGTACAAGGCAACGTCTGGGGTAAGGTTAGAGGGGTGGGAGAAGCTGGAAGGGTGGTCCTGGGGACTTGGGTTTCTGGGAGGGCTGTTCTGTTTCTGTATTACCTTTGACCTTGTCTATTTCTGTCTATAACAGTCTATACTGTAAATATCTGCTTGTATATTGTGCTAGCTGTAAATAATAACTTCATTCAATTTTCCAGAGCTGGATGAGTCTAGTCTGGGTGATATCCAAGGAGTTGGGGGGGGAGTGGGGAACACCCAAATGACTACATAGGGTGACCACTACATAGGGTGAGTTTATTCTACTGGGGAAGGGATCCACCCTAACCCAGGACACAGAGGAAGAGGGTCCCACACTACAGCCTGGTAATGTACCACACTATGCAGAATACATAATCCCCTTGGTTTCATAGAATCAGTCAGGGTTGGAAGGGACCACAAGGATCATCTACTTCCAAGCCCCCTGCCATGGGCAGGGACACCCTATCCTACATCAGGCTGGCCAGTTTCCTTCACACTGCCATTCTGCTACTTTTTCTTTGCTTATAAAAGTTATTTTTGGCCAGCCAGACACTCCTTTTTAGAGAAGGCATAGTAAACATAAGATTTATACAGCTATGTGTCATCTTTAAATCTACTCAACTCCTTGGGTAAAAAACAGGATCACAGCAGTGAACATTTTAATAAACAAGCAAAGACATTTTACAAAGGAAAAAAAAAAGAGAGAAGGCAGAGATAGGCAGCACTGAACTGCAACATCTTTTTCTGTCTAGGCTGGAAATGAGGCTGAGGCTTGTGTACAGGTTCCCATTTTGAAATATTTTCTGCCAGAGTTTGATGCTGAATTAGAGCTGTGGAGGATGAGCTCTAATTCATTGTTCCACTCCGCTCTTCTGATTTTTGAAGCAATCAAACTTGCGAAGCCAGATGACTTTGCAAAATTTTGGGGGCTAAAATCTGATTAAACAAGGTTGCTGGGTATTACCCACCATCAAATCATCACTTCATCTTTTCAGTATATCTTCAGAAGTGTGTGATTACCCTGAGAAATCTGCTGAGAGAGATTCTTTCATGTCTGAGGATTAGCTGGCACTGTTGTGACTAGAATCTGGCAAACTTTTGCTTTTCTTTCCTCTATGATTTGCATTTCTATATTGAAATTTGGGGTGGTGCTAGCAGCTTGTGAGCAGCACCAATGATAAGAGTGAGCAGAACTAATGATAAGTAAGAGTGAGAAAGCTCTGGCCCTGTGCAGAGCAAGCAGAGGCACAAGCAGAAGCAGCCTGCAGCCTCTAAGCAGGGCAAGGGAGAGGATTCTGCTCCTTTACTCTGCTCTCATCAGACCCCACCTGGAGTCATGTGTGCAGTTCTGGAGCCCCCAAGCCAAGCAGGGCATGGAACTGTTTGAGCCAGTCCAGAGGAGGCCACCAAGATGCTCAGAGGGCTGGAGCAGCTCTGCTGTGAGAACAGGCTGAGAGAGTTGTAGCTCTGCAGCCTGGAGAGGAGAAGGCTTCCAGGAGACTTTGGAGTAGCCTTCCAGTACTTGAAGTGGGCTACAGGAAGGCTGGGGAGGGACTATTTACACGGTCTTAGGATGACAGGACAAGGAGGAATGGGTTTAAAGTGGCAGAGGGGAGATTAAAACTGGATGTTAGGAAGAAGTTCTTTGCAGTGAGGGTGGTGAGACACTGGCACAGGTTTTCCCAGGGAGGCTGTGGATGACACCTGGAGGTGCTCAGGACCAGGTTGGACAAGGCTTTAACTGACCTGTTCTGGTAGGAGGTGTCTAAACAATGGTTTAGACTGGAACTGAATGATTCTTGAGGTCCCTTCCAACCTAAACCATTCTATGGTTCTATGATAGATTCTGATAAACTAGAAATCTAAACTAAATTCTGGGCTACCAGTTAAAGATTTATTTCAAAGTTCATCTGCACCTGCAGTGTATCTTGGTTCTAAGGGATACAACTCTTTTTTTACACCATCACTTTGCACATCTTGATGGCTTTCAGATTCTTAGATTTTAAACATCTGCTAAATATGGTTAACATCACTGTCACATTACAGTGAATCTTCAGTGACTGGGTCCAAGTCTGCAATCATCAGCTCTCTAATTTGGTAATGGTAACTTCATCAGAGCCAGAATCAAGATTGATAATTTTTCCCATGTCAAATTTATGTACATTGTAATGTAATGAAAATATTCCCCAGGGACATTTCCTTTGCTGTGTCTAGAACACAATATCAGTTGAACATGTTCCTTATCCCTATTTGTATTTTATCTACTGATGGTGTGATATCATTGGGAAATACTCTGCCTTGCATAGGTGCAAGGTGCCTTGAAGGTTTTTCATGGCCTTGTAAACTGTAAATATATTTAATTATTGCAAATGCTAATCTTTTCCCCTCCCCCCCTATACCTTGCTATAGAAATGCATTCTACCTGGAACATTAGAAGCTAAATTGTAAGTTTTCATTTCAGTATTGTGAATCCAGACAGACCTTAAAAGTATTCAAATACCTTTTAAGGTGTTTAGCAATCCAGCACTTAGAGATTAGGTATCTGCTGGAAACTACAGTTCTCTAGTAGAGGAAGTAACTTCCAATAGGGAAAAGAGCCAAAGCTTTTCTGCAAGGTAGAGGTCACTTTTAAAATCTGTGGGGGCATCAATTTTCCACTCTGGGGTCAAACTGTAGTCAACACCGATGTCAGCCCATGCGAGCACATATCAATAATGACAGTCCGCCTCAGCCGGCAGTGCTCTTACCTCTTGGCTAGAAGGTCACAAGTTTAAGTCTCCCACCAGGACTTGGGCTGATTCTTAATGCTGACATGGCAGTACAACTCCAGGGAGGTGCTGAACTGTTTGAGGTGCCATCCTTCACGAGATGAGATGTTAATCCACAATCCCTTTCTCCCATCCCTGCTGCCTGTCTTAGGCAATATTACCACGGCACTTTTGTGAAAAGAGGCTGTTTAAGCCTCCTTCCCAGCCAAAACTCCTTGTCACACGACAACAGGGCTCTGCAGTCCAAGGCAGAGCACAAGCCATTGTGTTACTGCACCACCATTACTGTATTTAAGTACAATGGAAACATTGTTCAAGGGTTTTAGGGTACGCAGGATATGAAAGGCCTAATGCAGAAGCCAAAATCTAATGCAGTTTTCAAGATCCCATTGTTTATCATGTCTTTTTTACCCAGACTGACAAACATTAGATGTATATTTAGAAAGAGGGGCTCTGTTAAAAATTACATTCAGCTTGTATCCATTCCATTTATATTATGTTGAGCAATTATATCCCTTCCTTCAAACTGATCTGCCACTTAGAAAGAAGAGCTCTGCATTTAATATCAGACTTTCTTTATTAAAGCATCATATTGTTTAGCTTGTCATGATGTGGAGTTGCTTTTCCATCAGTACATTAAGCGTGGGTACTCGGGGGGGGGATATTTTCTTCCAAGCAAGTGGAAATTCTTGAAAGAAATATGTTATAACAACTGTCTGTGGTTACAAATGAGAAATAGGAGAAAGCCAGGATGGTCCCTGAGGAATTGGGTGCTATATGTAGCATTGTGGAAATGCCATCTGAAGATGGGAATGGACTAAGAAGACTGCATGCTCCACTTAACTTTATCTTATTTTCCCTGGCATGTTGGCCAGAAATAGGGTATTAAATGTGTATTTTAGGTACAGCACACTATTAATACGTGCACATTTTACCTAAACCTTAGGAAGTCCACATAAAGAGTTAACACAGAAAAGATTGTTAGGAAGCTGCAAGCTTGGGCACAAATCAGAATGACGTAAGGACTGTTGTCCCCCTTCAAATTAGAAGCTCTGTTATCTTCTGAAATCAAAGTGTCTATTAGATGAAACCGGAGAAGTAAAACTTCAGAATAAGACAACCCTTCTTCTTCAACCACTTTGCATAATATAAAGTGCTTAAACTCTTTCTGCAGCAGTCCTGCTGGCTTTCTGTTGCTTGATATTCTGACCATTTTTGAACCCTTGAACTCTGACAGAGAGGAGGGACTTGGAGAGGTTGTCATCTGATCTATGTAAGAAGGCAAAAGGAGTAGCTTTCTCTTTAATAGCACTCTTTTCTCCTTAACAGTTGGTGGGAGATTAAAATGATCTAGGTGGATAAGACAGGTTAAAGGTCAAGGGACACCACAACTCCCTCTCTACCCCACATGTCAAAATATAGACAGGTTGTTAGAAGTTAAAATTTTATGCCCCTTTCCCAAATAGTTCTGTCTATTTATGCACTAATTTTTTAATTGTAAATTCCAATTCTTGAGGGGGACTGGACCCCTACTAGGCTACTGTCCAGCCTGCATAGTCGTCAGGTGCTGACATTCTGAGTTTCAGCCATATTAATTGCTGGATAAAGGCTATAATCCCCTCTCTTTGAAGCCCAAGACTGAATTTTAGGCAACACTTCAAAAGCAGCACACAACTGAAGAGGCATATTTCCTACTAGCACTGAATCAACATGATTTACTCTGTTTGCATTTGTCTACGTACGCCTTGCATATTTGGCTGCGCAACAAAAAGGTGTGAGTTGGCTGTAATATAGTCTAAGGAGAGGGTTTTACTACCCTGAAGTTGATATATGACCTCATCTGAGACATACCATTCCAGATCTTTGCTTTAAGCATCATTAGGAAAGTATAAACTATATCATGCGTTTGTTGCCAATGAAAAAAAATCTTGCTTTACATTGCTGGGATTTTTTTTTCTTCCCCCTGCACCATCATATTAAAACTATAATTTAGAGTAAGGCTGATTCTTAAGCTGTGAATAAATAAGGGCTGTGTTTTGAGAAAAAAAAAAAGCAAACCTTTTGCAAAAAACATGGATTTTAATATCTTAAATACTGCAGCTTCTTAATTAAATGAAGCTGCGATCCAGCAGCAAATATCCATTATTAAGAATAAATAAACATACTGTTTAGCTCGTTTTCAGGCAAAGGAAAGGCTGAAGAGATCTTTTAATTGTAGATAAATTCCTAGTGGCTCGCTCTCGGGGCGTACTTCACTTCTGGCTCTGCCTGTCTTTGTGGCAGGGTGTTCCTGGCTTCTGGCTGGCTGTCCACAGAGCCGCACTAGAGGGACTTTCTCATCCAGGATTTGCCAAGTGTACTTAGTGTTATGTTTGAGAAAGATTAACAATATTTCAGATCAAAGGAGAATCCTGCTGCACGGTCTTACGAGATTGTCATTCACTCCCATTATGGCTCATTTGCACAAGATTTTCATGTAATACGAGCCATTGTTTTGATGGCAGTGATTTGACATGAAGACAGGGCCAAAATGCATCCTGGAGCCCCACTCCATCAGGCTGGGGGGTAGCCAGGGTGCAAAGAACTTGCCAATCATGAAATACAACTTTGTCTAAGTTATATTAAAGCCTTTACCAGGTGGAAAACTGTTGAATGAACCTTGATTTGAGGAGAAAGAGCTAACAATGACCATTTAATGAGACACATAGGTACTGGTTTAAGCAGGCAAAGTTTTGTTTACTATGAAATGCAAGCCTTGCATCATTTTAGTCAGCCACATAGTCCATTTGTTAGTTGAAGTATTTTTGTTGTGTAGGAACTGTTTGTTGCTTTGAAGTAATGAGCTTTCAGTCAGCCACATAGTCCGATGGCTTATGTGTTACTTTGAAGTACTGAGTTTTTAGGCAGCCGCATAGTCCGATGGCTTGTTTGTTACTTTGAAGTATTGAGTTTAAGATGATTCATGAAAACAGGAGATCCTCACACCAGCAGAAATACATCCCAGTATTCATACTTTAACCTAGTAGCTTCATTTTAAAGGTCAGGTTTGCCATATGGATCATAGCCTAACTTAGCAGCTTCATGTTAAGGATCAGATTTGCCACACGGATGCTTTGCAGGCACTTTAAAATGAGGATGCATTTGATTGTAATGCAAGCCAGTCAGTAAACAATAAAATCCTTTAGAGAAGAAAAGTAACATGCATCAAATAATTCTCAGCAATTCCTGTCTTTCAGGTAATAACATTTTAGGTAAGGTCAGTTTGTGCTGGTAAATAAGCATTAAATAGTCTCTGGAGCAGTCTGATTAAAAGCTGCAAGTCTGAGCTGGACAAAGCCTGTTGCTTGGACTTTAATACACCACGTTGGGCTTAGGTAGCAGAGGGAACTCAGTGCAGGAGTCAGTCGATCCAGGTTGTTTCAGGCCCAGCCCTGTGAGTCTTACTGAGGCTGAACTCCCACTGACTTCAGACAAGGGCTTCAGGAGGCCCATTCTTTTCTACTCGGCTAAACACCTTAGGTACAATTATGCAAGCTAAACACAAAACTCCATCTGCAACTGTAAGTTTCCTGGCTTTCTGCGGGTCTAAATAGTGATTAAAATTGTTGCCTAGTGTTGTTTTCTGTTTTGAGGCATGGTAGCTTCTTCCAATAGCGAAGAAATAGCAACAGTTACTAAGAATGTGAATGCATGAGAAGGTAGAGCACATTGTGTAGGGATTTAGACAGCAACTTCAAAGAACTAGTGGCGTTTTTAAACCTGTTTTAAAGCTGTTACTTATGTGCGTGGAGGTATAACGCTAATACACATAAACCTCAGAAGAAAAGTTGCTGTGCAGAAGATTGTTATAAGATATAAATCCTGTGCTCATCTCCTTTCTGTTTTTTTGAGTGAGATTTCTCGTTATGGATCAAACACCTGGAATTATTAGTTCTAAGCTGCAACAAATAGTTCAGAAAGAATTGTAGGAGACTATTGCCGGAGCGATAGGTTTCAAATCGTTGCCACACTCTGTAGCGCAGGCTGCACTTTAATACATCTGGTGTGCTTTTGGAATGAAAATAGCTAAAATATCCCTATATGAAAATGTCTGATGGAAGGAACCTTGAGTGGGTGATAAAGTCTTGGTAAAAGGGCTGCACAGTGGAAACTTGAAAACATCTCCCTGGGGGAACGATAGCTGCCATCTCCCTTCTAGTGTGCCACGAAAGAGTTTATGCCAGGAAACTGCTCACGTACAGTGGAAGGTAGCATCTGCATGTCAGTAATTCCAGTGTAATTTCGTGGAAAGCTTATATATATATATATATATATATATAAACATTAAACTATTAGATCAATGTTTTTCTCCCTCGTCAGGAAATGCTGGCACAATAGACGAACAACAGCGCCCTCTGCATCTGAAAATCCTCTCCGCTTATTAAAAGCAGACTTTTGCTACTTGCAAGAGGGAGCCTTTGAATGCCAGCCGCTGTTATTTTCAGCTGCTGGTAGATATAGATGAGGGAGCAGTGGAGGAGTGAGAATATTCACTTATATTTCAAAGTAATATGTAAGTTTACAATATTACCTGATAGCTTCGGTGTCCTTAGGTACAAAAAACACAGTAAGACAGATTTTAAAGTTACCCAAGGCAAAAAAACCCACCCCAAACTCAAAGTAACAGCAAATGTGTGGTGGTTTTGCATTCCCTTTGGCATAATTTAAAGCCACAGAGTGTCACTAATGATGAAGGATATTACAGCTTGAATTTTGGTTTTAATACAGTCTAGTCATATTTTTGATCTGCTCCTTCCTCCTCCCCCCCACTCTTCACATGTCAGGTACAGAATAAGAACTGTTTCTTTTACTGCTTAATAACACATTCTGGGGACTTTCCAAAAACCAGTCCAAAAGACAGAGACTGATGCCTGACAATGCTCTAGGATTTGTTAGACATAATGTTTTAAATTGGGGAAGTAGCTGTTTTCGTAGGGCTCAAAATAGACTTCAGCAAGCAAGTAATTGTGATATAAATGGATGCTTCTGAAATAAGTGTTTTATGGTCCTACAATAGATGGAAGGAAACAGTCCTGTGTAAAAAGTTCTTGTGTAATATTGATGATCAAAAAGAATGAAATGATTTCTTCTGTTTATATAAGCAATTAGTGCAGCTGATATGCTAATTAAGCTCATTCTATTCTTAGTTTCTTTCTTTAAAAGGCATAAGCTGAGCTGTCAAAAAAAAATCACAGCATAAACATTATATACATGTATCTTATTAAATGCAATCTAAACCCAAACTTTAGATATTTTCCAATGAAAATTGATTTCTTCAAACTCGAACTGGTGAAGTATTGCAACTACATATATATATTTAATATGCCCATGGAGTACAGAAAAGTAGCAGGACACTTTTGAATTTTTAAATGGAAATAGATTATCTTTTTTCTTTTTTTTTTTTTTTTTTTCCACTTCTTGAGTAGGGGACAATTATTTTTGTTGTTGTTGTTATTTCTCATCATTTTCTCAGTCAATAATTCCTTATTTTTAACAGGAAAGCAGCTTCTAATAACAGGTTCTGTGTTTGAAATATGAGTTTTAGAAATGCTCAGGGTTATTTTTGCATGAATTGTATTTTGTGGATTGAAAGAAAAAACAAATCAGTGACTTGCATGGAAATTATTAGAAAAGCACTCATTTTACTACATTAAAGTTAGTGAAGTGAGCATCTCGTGCTTTAATAGTATGGGAAGAGATCT
Organism: Tricholaema leucomelas; assembly: GCA_013400475.1. Lineage (NCBI taxonomy): Eukaryota > Metazoa > Chordata > Aves > Piciformes > Lybiidae > Tricholaema lacrymosa > Tricholaema leucomelas. The sequence continues at coordinate 287,906 of WAAF01013359.1, forward strand.
ACATTTACAACGTGGTACTGGTGCGACACAAATTTACTTCAAACATTTACTCGTTTTGGAAAAGTAAACTCCCATAGTTAAGAAGAACTGGAAAGTCTAAAATCATATAACTTCTGCATACCAGCCAAATACTTCTCAAAGGAAATTCAGGACACATCCAAATGTTATTGTAAGCTTATTGATGTGAAACAATCAGAAAACAATAGTTCTTTGTTCTATTCCTACTCGTAAGCTATTTAAGATAGCGCTTGGAAAGATATGAAGTCTCATGAAATTTTCAAAGACAAAACACTAATGGTTCTTAGTATCACTGTGTTCATTTTAAGAGCAAATTAAAAGAGTGGAAGAATGGTACAAATAATTGTTTCGTGTGTTCTTTGCTTGTGACTGCTGTAATCATCCAGGCTGATTTACAAATGTAGACTTGAAGGTTTCTCAGCTTCCTGCAGTGTAGAAGACTGTTACTTTGGCACTCGCACTCATGCCCTTGTAATCACCACTCAAAACTGTGCCCTGGTACTTCCAATTCCCAGTCTCTTGATTGAACACCTCATTCTGTGCTAACAAGGTGTCCAAGGTATTTGAACAGGGGTTGCAGTCAGAAAATTGTTAATGGTTTCACTCATTAAGAGTTGCTGCACTAGTTTTGGTAATTTGGTAACTGTCTAAATTGCAAGTTGATTTTTTTCCTTCGTTTTAAAGAATGATGCTAAAATTTGAGACCAGGAACACTAACAGCTACAAAATCTCAGAAGGGTGCTTAAATCACTGTATTTGTACTGAAGCAAAAGGGTTTGTAGCAGGAAGGGTATTATTTTATTTTTGAGGTTATGTTTTAAAATTATTGAGAGATGCAAAAACAAGTATTAAATGGAAAAACCCAAGACAGGAAAGACATGAGAAGGGAATAGTAAACTGTAAATCAGCCTGAGGATCTTAAAGAAATTATTTAGGAAGCAAAGCTAATATTAAAGTTACAAATGAAGAAGAAAGAATTTGTCTTGGGCCTGGATGTACTTTTGGCTAATTGGGGTGAAATTCTTTAAAATGAAAGGATTTGTAGCTGCAGAAAACTAAGATATGTGCCTCAAAACAGTCCAGAGGCATCCTCCTAATTTTATTTCTTTCCTTTTTTTTTTTTTTTTTGCTATAGTGCAAGCTAAGCAGAAAGTAAGTTAAGATCAAAGGACCTGATCCTGCAATCCACACTCAAATAAGAATCTTTCCCTTTGTCACTTGCCTATCTTGCACAAGTGCAGCACTTAGGAAGAAATGTCTTCCTTGCAAAAAAACATAGGGGCAATAAGGAATTATTAAAATCAGTTTAAAAAAAAATTGATATGTAAGGGATTTTTTTTTTTCTGAGATCAGAGTTCCTTTCTTGAAGTCTGGACTATTAAACCAGGGACCTGGTTCTGCTTGCAGACATTTTGCACCTGAAACAATTTTTGTCATTTCTCTGAGAGGCCAATTTGCTCCATGGAAATTGTGATTGTTGGAGTGGAAAGAAAGAACTTTTCCAAAAGAAGGTGGGAAAGAATGGTTTGCAGGTTTTTCTTTAATCCACTAAAGGCTTCAACTATCCCTCAAAACTTTCAATCTGCTCATTTGAAACACTGCATCTCTCGGGCAGGTTTGGTGATTTTTCAGTTACATAGATCTCTTACAACGTTCTTCTCCGTGACTGTGAAGGATGCATGCACAAATTAAGTGAAACTGGAGGAAATACTAAGGCTGGTCACACAGACAGCACTGCCAGCAGTTCACTGTAAACAAACTTTAAAATCTGCTTTTATTTCTCCATTCATTTTAAATATTCTTTGAAACTTTGGAATGCAAACTGCTTTCTGGAGCGAGTGCAGATAATACTCCTGTGGTAGATGTTTTGAGCTGATTCTTTCCTGAAGGAGCAGACACTTTTGCATATTCCTATCAAATCTTTATTAAAAATAATCCTGCAAATATTTTTTTCCAAGTTTCAAATATGATCTGATTTGGCCTGCACAGAAATATTTTGACCAGCAGGCAATACTCGTCTGATTTTGTTTGAGTGAAATCTCTCTCACACAGCTCCTTTAATAACCAAAGCTCTTCCGTAAAGTTATGCTAGCCACATAATTTGTCTCTCAGCTGGCTGAGATATCTCTCCAAGGTACACAGATATTTTTCATGATGGGGAAGAAAAAAAAATAAGTGGAAGCAAAATGAAATCATTATTTACAGTGCTGGGTGTAGTTTGCTTAGAAATATGCTCTGTGTAAACATGTAAGTGTGAGCTGTTGAACAGAGCATACTTTTTGAATGCTACAGAAAGTACATCACATCTCTGCTTTGCATTAATTCCCATCACGATTTAGATTGTATTTTTGGTTTTTTTTTTTAATGTTTTGGCATTTGTATTTAATCAAGAATGGAAATTATGCTTCTGTCTAAAAAGCAAAGAGCCTGTTAATTCGATGACACATGAAAGAACTTACATGTACAATTTGACTACAGTTGCAGGAGGAGTGGGTAAATAATTTCTGGGAGGAAAAATGTGTTTGAATTTTGATGTGATCGATGTATTTCTGAACTAGACTGTGGAGGATTGTGGTTGGGTTTTTTTTTCCTTTTAGTAGTTAAGTCATTCCTCTGGAACTGATTGTGAAGTTTAAGCCCCATTGTATAAATTGAAAACTTATCTTTTTGAACTGGAAGCTGAATGCAGATCGTGACTTTTCCCCAGGAAAAAATTACAGAAGGAATGGTTTCTGGCTTTGGAAGCTTTTTGTTTTTCATGAATCAGGCACAAAGTTATTTAATTCTGGTCTCACCACTGTAATAGAACATCATTACTGATCTTTAGTAAAAATATTAGCAATTAGCAGAGTGTGAATGTAATTGCAATAGCTATTTGACCAACTTCCCCAAACAATTTTTTCTTCATTGAAAAGCAGGATTACTGATGACAATGCTCAATCATGACACATTACAGTTTTATGTTCATTGCATGGATCAAAAGTACCAACTACTCTCTTGCTTTATGATCAGTAGAGGGTAATTTATTTACTGTCTTTGAAAGCAGTGATTAGAGGGGAAAAAAAAAATCAGAAGAAACTTCCTTAATGAAAAAGAAACTCTCTAAGTATTCCCATGTAATTAAAAACTACATGACAGGGTACAAGTCTTACCTCTCAAATTTAGTCTATAGCAATATACAACCTAAAGGGTTCTGCTCTTCTGCTCAAGTCCTGTATGTAATTTGTACTCATGTATGTTTGCAGGCATTGTAAGGAAACAAATTTAATTTTTCCAGAACTGTGTTGCTTAACAGAATGCAGGATCTGAGGCACTGCAGCTATAGTGTGTTAAGTGCTAACACTTCTCTAAATGCAGATATTTCACTGATAGTTTTCTTCCTCTTCCCTGATGCTCACACCTCTGCATTTCTCCAGTTCCTGTTCCAAATGTGTGATATGTCCCTGAAATGAAGACCCTAATTTCTCTGCGTTCTGGATTGGTCCCTCCGCCAAAGGAGGAGAGATCTTGAGGTTGCGTGAATCAACGGAGCTGTCCCACATTTGGCACACTCTCCAGTAGCCCTTTTTTGCCTGCTAGTTGCCATACATAGGCTTCATGTCAGACTCACCTCTGCCTTTTTTCAGGTGAGAAGCAGACTTTGGTGGTCACAGGTATATCCTGCTGTGTTAAAAGACATATATCTAAAGTAAGGGCAGAATCTGCACTTTAAAGATATGCCAGAATGGAAAAGGCTGGTGCCTTACAGAAACCGTGAACGCAACAGCAGAGAGTCAGCATGCCATCCTAGCACTGCCAAGAGACAGGGCATCCTTCCTGACAGCCATCAATTCTACAGAAATTTGTCACTGACCTGAGCAGAAAGTGAGGTCTTCTTCAGAGATTCTTCTGTTCCTCCTAGAGCTCAGCAGCATGCTCCTGCCAGCCAGCTCTGCCAGCAATGAATGTGCTGAGAACGGAGCATGTTTCCCAGGCACCGGCACAAAGAAGGAACAGAGACAATGAGGCTAGGATGAAGGTGAGAACTAGAGAGCTTCTTGACACTAAGAGGAAGCACCTTTCAAAACTTCTCTATGTCTCCTCTGCAACACAAGATAACAAGAGCTGAGGAAAGTAGTGAGGAGAGTTTCATGGAGAGTAGTTGGTTCTAGTGTGCCTAAATCCAATCCTTAGTAAGGGACTGTACAAAGCATTTAGCTTCAGTGTTATCCTTGCTCTCACTACACAGGGAGAGTAAAATGATAGCTCCAGTCCTCCCTTTATTTCAATATCAGGTTTCTTGGCACTTCCTGTCTTACTCATCACTTTGTATCTGATGGTTTGTACGCAACACTCAGCACGTGCTCTGTGAAAGCAGATCACACAGGACAACACACATTTAAATAAGTGACTTTTTCAATCTTTGATGGGTTCTTCTTGGCTGCATGCAAAACTTCCATTGTCCAGCTGGAATTAGTCATAGGAATGGAGTTAGTCAGGAATAGAGTTAGTTTCTGTGAAACAATTCTTACCTGAGTCAAAGCTATCTGTTTTCCATGTTGGTTGTTTGTTTCTAACAGATTTCTCTTTCGCTTGTAATATTGAAGCTGTGGGCATGATGCTTCAGCACAGGGCACCAAGAATATTCATAAAAATCTTTTCAGGAAATTGCTGAGCCATGGAAATGTCTTTTATCCAGTGATTAATGAATTCAACATAACACATAAAAAAAGCAAATCATCCCTACAGAACTGAAAAAAACCACTGGTTGGATAGATAGAAAATAGCACAGCACTGTTGTGGTCTATCGTTTGTTGTGGTGTTTGTATTTGGTGTGTATTTAGTTTTTCCCCTTGTAGTTCTTGCATTATGCACATTTTATGCAAGCAAATTCTTTCTCAGTTACTGGTGAGCCCATCCTTAAGCTTAGGGGAAAGAAAAAAGTGCAGTGGGACTTTTGGAAGCCTTTGAGGAGTTGAGATCACTTCAGCTTTATCATCAGGTTTCATTTGTCATCATGGTCATGAGTATTAGTACAATGATTTGCTGTAATGGGAGGCAATGAGGTTCAGAGAGGTGTGGCCAGCAATGTTGTCTAAGAGGACAGAAGTGGCTCAGGGATTCACATTCCTGCCCACAGGTCAGATGTGTGCCACTGCCTTTCTGAAAAATATCTACCAGAAGGGCTCAGTGTTGATCATGTGAAGAGATGGCTCTGAGGATGGAATAAGTAGTTGCTGCGTCGGATGTCTTAGTTGCCTTAATATCAGCAGGTACAGGAAACCTCCTGGTCTGTGTCTTCCCTCATTACTCTCCTCTGCTTTTGAACCATTCCCTTTTCTTGGATCATGCCCTGTTAATGTTACTACACTGCCTTGAACTGAACCTGCCCGTGGTCCTTATCAACTGTGGCCTAATAATCTTCAGTAAGCTTGAAAACTTACTGCTAAGAAGCTGCATAATTTGCTTTGAGTACGAGTCTGGTTTGCCACTCCACAGGCAGGCAATGGGGTCAGAAAGAGGAGCACAGTGCTGAACATGATTGCCACCTTTTCACCTGTGTGCAACACAGTTCGGGGAGAAGCACTGCGGTGCCTCTGGGGCTGTGTCTTCAAGGTCTAGATGAGCCCTAAGTGCTTGGAGTTCATTCCTGATGCATGAAATGAAAGCTGGAGGGTCAGGGGTCTTTAACCAAATATCAGTTGCTTCTAATGCTGCTTTACAGTGCTCCACATGTATAGCAGGAGACAGAACCACCTCTTTGAGAGGTCTCAGTGTTTACAATTTTTCTTATTCTTTATCTATGGTTTTGCTTACTACATTTTACACTATCGTTGTTAATGGTACCCTGCTTCTTGCCATGCCCTTGTGCTCCACCTCTTTAGTGTATGCACCCTTGAAATTCTACTAGTTGCTCTTTGGCCAACATACACCAAACATTATTGTGGGTTTTTTTCTCACTATTGTGAAATGTAAGAACAGAGAACTTACTTTGAAATAATTTGTCTATATCTTAAATCAGTGACAGAACTGCCAGCTTGAGTTAACTTAGACCTTTTGCTGATTTCCTCTTCTGGTAATGTAAGTGACTTGTTTTTTCGCCTGCAGATTATTTTGTTTCTGTGAGAATTGTTTCATGTGTTATGGCTGAGAGGAACGAAAAAGGAGGCAATACAACTTAGGAAAAAAGATGACTATGTGGGTACAGAAAATGACTGAATTTTTACAATCTTGAGAGGAAATAAACCTGGAAAATATTTATTGGCGCATCTCAGATAAGCAATTTCTATTGTGATGTGTTCTCTCAGAGACTATACTATGGAAAATTGAGAATAATGGGCCGTGTCATCTCTTCAGTCCACGTGCTGAACTCACACTGATGTCAATGGGAGCTCTCTTCCCAATCTGAGGCCTAGATATGACCCATAGAGTCACTATGAGATCCTTCCCATACATAACTACAAAATTAATGGAGCATTGTAATCCATTTTGAGGTCTAATGAAATACGCCATGATTTAAATTGCAATTAAACAGAGAGAGATGTCAATAAGCATTGATGAGTTTCCACTTGAAGACAACATCTCTGCCACAAACTTACATCTTTTGAAACTCTAAATCCACGTTTACTCAGATTGTTATTGATTAAACATCTCAGGAGCCTTAAACATGTGAATTATGTCTTTAGTTGTAAAACATAATTTGTACATCCAAGACTCAATCCATTCTGGACAGATCACAGAATCCCATATGATAAAAGCCAACATTTCTTAATCTCTTACATTCAAAAATCATGACATTGGTAACTTGTGCTCTTGTGGCAGTGGGAGGTTTGGAGGTTGTAGAGATTGGATGGTTCACAAGGACATCTACTTGAAGTTCGTATACTTGATGATGTTTTATGTGTCCATGGCCTTTGAAATTATTTAATTTGATAAATTGTTTATGTTAAGAAGTGTCATGAAATAATTAGAGCCCATATTTTTCATAGAATCATAGAATGGTTTAGGTTGGAAGGTGTTGGGGAGGGGAAATTAATTGATGAGAGATGATATTTTTCCAAAATTAATACTGTTGATCAATTTTGCTATTCAGAACTCTCACCACCCCTGACCACTGATTTTAATAATATTTGGGTTCTTACATGGCCATGGAAACATTCTGTGGATAATATCTAGATCTGGTAATAACCAGCAAAATGTAGAAACATTAACTGAACTGGAAGAGAAGGTTCCTGCAGTCAAACGCCGTTTGTGGTCAATATGCCACTTGCCCAGTAGCTGAGCTCAAGGAGCTCTTTCTGCTCTATGGCAGAAGGCAACAGAGAATTGCAAAGAGGCACTTAAGCATTTACTCACAAATTATTATTAGCCACTCACGGGGGCAGGCCACAGTCCAGACAGTGCCCAAATGCTTTCAGGGGCCTCTGTCTTGTTGGACGTTGAGACTTGAATCTTCCCAGCTTCTGGGGAAAGGACTCAGACAATCTCTGACCTTGTCTCCTGGCTTCTTGTGGATGATCTATGTGTATGTCCAGGGATTCTAAGCAGGACCTTCAAGCGCAGAGGCAGGATGTCCTGCAGTCTCAGCATGGTGTCATGCTGGCCACACAGGCTAATCACGTCCAGACATCCAGGGTCTGCTCCTGGTAACTCCTTGGCAGTGGAGTTTAGCAGGCAAGCAATAAGGCAGTGTGCAATAGTAGCAGGGCTGGGCACAGCAGAGAGCAGGGAAGCAAAAGCAGGTTGTTCACCTGTGTATCTCCTTTCATCAACGTGGGCTGAGATGAATTGCCCTTTGGACACAGAATAGCCAATCAGGATGGCAGTTAGCCAAACCATACCATATCAGGCACAGCCATGGGCTTGCTTCTCCCTAATTTGGGAAAAGCACAGGCCTTGCACAGGCAGGCACAAGCTAAGTGTGTGCACCACAGGGCCCTGGGCAGGCCAGACTCAGTGGCTCCAGGTTCTTTTGCATCCATTTCCCATGCTTGCCTCTTTGGTGGAGCAGAAAAACATGCCTAGGCAAGGCAAGACGTGTATAAGCCTATTTTGGGCCTATCAGGCCTACCACAACAGAATGGACCTCAGGGGTCATCCAGCTCCAACCCCCTGCCATAAGCAAGGACCCCTCCCACTAGAACAGGTCGCTCAAGGCCTCATCAAACCTGGCCTTGAACACCTCCAGGGAGGGAGCAGCCACAACCTCCCTGAGCAACCCTTTCCAGTGTCTCACCACCCTCACTGCAAAGAACTTCTTCCTAACATGTAGTTCAAATCTTCCCTCTTCCAGTTTAATCCCATTACCTCTTGTCCTGTCATTACAGGACTTTCTAAATAGTCCCTCCACAGCCTTCCTATAGGCCCCCTGCAGATACTGGAAGGCCACCATAAGGTCTCCTTGAAGCCTTCTCTTCTCCAGGCTGAAAGGTCCCAACTCTTGTAGCCTGCCCTCACAGCAGAGCTGCTGCAGCCCTCTGAGCATCTTCGTGGTCCTCCTCTGGACTCACTCTAACAGTTCCATGTCCTTCTTGTGTTGGGGGTTCCAAAAGTGCACAGAGTACCCCAAGTGGGAATCTGACAAGAGCAGAGTAAAGCTCACAGCACAGAGAAACTTGATTGTCATTACAAGTCTTTACAATGCAGTCACACAGTAATATCAATCTTCTAGTGTCCTGAAATATTTCATTTCCTTGCTTTCTACCCTCATCAAAATACACACAGAGCTGTGGCTTACCTTAGAAATTATCCCTTGACATAACAGATGAGTACTATTATTTTTCAACTCTATTTCAAGGAATTGTTTTCCAGTATGCTTACTAGGCAGAATAGTTCTGTTTTGTAGCAGGAACTCCTATTACTCTGCCCAAAATCTGACCTCTCTCTTTGCCCTTACCCCACTGACCTGTGCTTGCCAGGGGCATGCGAATCAGCCCTTGCCTTCTGCCAGCACCTGGCTGCTGTGAACTGTCTTATTTGTCTCTCCAAAGAATACTTCATCCTCCTGTTTTGCATACTTCTGCAAAATAATGGAAAGGTCATTAGATGTTGTAATGTAATTATCTCTTCCCTGGATAAGACAAATGCTGGTCAATATGTTGGAGACTCAAAGCTTCAGCAAATCCAGTGTCCTGGAGCCATGTAATTTCCCAGTGAAGAAAGAGCAGAGAGCCCTAGACTGTAGAAGAATTAAATGAGGAAGCCATTTTCCCCAGACACTCTGAAAACAGGTAGAATCCAAAATTTCATTTCATTTTGGATATTTATGCAATTACACAGCCTAGATACTATAGTAAAGTAAGATAGAGTGATATAACTAAGAGGTGAATATGTTGGTCATAGAATCACAGAATCAACCGGGTTGGAAGAGACCTCCAAGATCATCCAGTCCAACCTAGCACCCAGCCCTAGCCAGTCATCTAGACCATTACACTAAGTGCCTCATCCAGGATTTTCTTGAGCACCTCCAGGGATGGTGACTCCATCACCTCCCTGGGCAGCCCATTCCAATGCCAATCACTCTCTCTGCCAACAACTTCCTAACATCCAGCCTAGACCTCCCCTTGCACAACTTGAGACTGTGTCCCCTTGTTCTGTTGCTGGTTGCTTGGCAGAAGTGACCAACTCCACCTGGCTACAACCTCTCTTCAGGTCGTTGTAGAGAGCAATGAGGTCATCCCTGAGTTTCCACCTTGGAAACTGTTCATCCCAGGAGTTTTACTGAAAGCTGTTTTTTTTTTCCTTATTGTTTCTTGACTTTCTGGACATTAACCAAAACCAACAGATTTTTAAATCCTACAAATTATCCCAGCCATCTCTAAGTTACAAAGGAACTCTGTTCAGCTTTGTATAGCCAAGGTGATTTCTGTTCCTGTAGAGATTTGTGGTGCTGTTGAGCTCTCTCTGGTCTGAAACAGGCTTTAGGTTTGTTTCTTGGTTGTTTTTTTTTTTTTTTTCTTCCTTTGTCTATGGTTTCAGTTTACAGATTCTTTGTGAGAAAGATCTTAGATGACAAGAAAGAGTCTCTTAGCTCTACCATCCCCTACTTTCCATGCATTGCATTTGAAAGACTGGTATATACAACTTCAGTATAGTCTGGACACTGCTGTCCCAGTAAGGACTATGGGGAAAAGAACCAGGAACTCAGGATTATTGCTTCCATTTGCCTCCTCTTGGTTGCCTAACATCTTATCTTTCTCTTTTGACCAACATGTAGCTATATGGGTAATAGAACAAACTTTTGGTCTAGTAAAACGTGAAGCTCTCCATTGGCATTCTGGCCTGTATCAGGAACAGTGTGGTCAGTAGGACAAGGGAGGTTATTCTGCCCTTGTACTCAGCACTGGTCAGGCCACACCTTGATGCTGTGTCCAGTTCTGAGCTCCTCAATTCAAGAGAGATGTTGAGGTATGGAACGTGTCCAGAGAAGGGTGACAAAGCTGGTGAGGGGCCTAGAACAAAAGCTCTATTAATAGAGACTGAGGAGCTGGGAGGTGTGCAGCCTGGAGAAGAGGAGGCTCACGGCAGACCTCATTGCTCTCTACAACTACCTGAAGGGAGGTTGCATCCAGGTGGGGTTGGTCTCTTCTCCCAGGCAACCAGCAACAGAACAAGGGGACAGTCTCAGGTTGTGCTGGGGGAGGTATAGGCTGGATGTTAGGAGGAAGTTGTTGGCAGAGAGAGTGATTGGCATTGGAATGGGCTGCCCAGGGAGGTGGTGGAGTCACTGTCCCTGGAGGTGTTGAAGAAAAGCCTGGCTGAGGCACTTAGTGCCATGGTCTAGTTGAGTGGATAGGGCTGGGTGATAGATTGGTAGATTGGACTGGCTGATCTTGGAGGTCTCTTCCAATCTGGTTGATTCTATGAAAGGTCTATTAATTTCTGTTAAGTAACATTTCTTCTTTGCCACAGTCAGTGGAATAATTTCCACAGTCAAGCTTGGAATCTTTTCCCCAGTCAGGCTCACTAGGAGCAGCTTAAATTACATTTTTCTGGACTGAAACTCTCTCAGTTCACAGAAACTTCTTCTTTTTCCTCCTGTGAGCATAGTGCTATACTATATGTCAATTTGGTCTTGTTTGTGGGATCATTTTCCCCTCCATTAGAACAGCTTTTCTCTATATTCCTTTTATTTCTTTTTTTTTTTCCTTGTGATATTGTTCAAAGGCTTCTTGTGATGCCTTGAAAAAAGTTATTGATTGTTAGATCATTTCTCTCATTCATTCAGATGTTTTCTGGTCCCCAGATGGAAACATCACAGCTGCTGCTCTGGAATTCACTATCGACTTTTGTCTCTGGATTATCAGAGCCCCAAGCAAAAAGGTCTGAATCCAGGCACCCCTTTTCCCTCTGCTAAGGCTTAAAGCTGTTATCCTTTACAGCTCAAAGGAAATCTCATGGCTTGTATATGACCACAGTCTGGAGCAGTAAGGTCCTATGATTTCTTTATTTGAGCTATTTTTCTAGTGCTCCACCTCCCCTTCCCCTCTTTATTTTGTGTTTTCCATATCATTTTTCACCTCTTCAGTAGGATCACAAGATCTCAGAGACGAGTCTGCTTTCCTGCCTCCTTCTGCTGTCTTAACTTCTGCTCTGGGCTTTTGTTAACACGTTTGAGGGCTGACAAATTAGTACTTTTAAAATTCAGCCTTGAGTGACCAGCAGCCATCTGCTCCAACCCAAAAAAGAAAGGAAAGTGGCAAAGGCTGCCATATTTTAAATGCTCTTCACCCAATTCCACCAGGAAAACCTCTTTTTTCTTTTTTTTTAAATTCAAATTGTTGTTATGATTCAAAGAAAATGCTTATTCTACAGACTGTTTCCTTTCCATTAAAGTTTATTTATACCCCCTTCTTGTCTGAGGGTATAATTATGAATGATCTAAGCTTGTACTGAAAATCCTAAATTAAAAAATACATCTGTTGCAAGGATCCTCTCACCAGAAACCCTGAAAATGTTATCTTGTCTGTGTATCCATATATCTGTCTGTCTCTCTCTAAGTTTATGGCTATCCTTTATACATTCCAGATCCAAATGGGATTAGATCACTTGCTGTATGTTTTAAACTTCATGACAGGAATAAATTATGTGAAAATCTGAATACATTTTCGATTTATTGATAGTCGCCTTTCAGTCACAATTTCACCTGTGAACAGCCGAGGGGGGTCGATTGTATTGTTCTTCCCCTTCTCAGTTTAGGAATAATTGTAGGAAAATATTATTTCATAGGATCAACCAGGTTGGAAGTGACCTCCAAGGTCATCCAATACAATCCATCTTATGCATCCAGTCCAACCTATTCAACCAAGATCATTCCGTTTATCTCCATCCAGTCAACTAGATCATGGCACTAAGTGCCTCATCCAGGCTTTTCTTCAACACCTCCAGGGACAGTGACTCCACCACCTCCCTGGGCAGCCCATTCCAATGCCAATCACTCTCTCTGCCAACAACTTCCTCCTAACATCCTGCCTAGGCCTACCCTGGCAGCACTTGAGACTCTGTCCCCTTCTTCTGTTGCTGCTTGCCTGGCAGAAGAGACCAACCCCACTTAGCTACAAACTCCCTTCAGGTAGTTGTAGACAGCAATGAGGAAACCCCTGAGCCTCCTCTTCTCCAGCCTGTACTCCCCCAGCTCCCTCAGCCTCTCCTCACAGGGCTGTGCTCCAGCCCCTCACCAGCTTTGTTGCCCTTCTCTGGACATGTTACAGTATCTCAACATCTCTCTTGAATTGAGGAGCCCAGAACTGGACACAATACTCAAGGTGTGGCCTGACCAGTGCTGAGTACAGGGGCAGAATAACCTCTCTTGTCTTACTGGCCACACTGTTCCTGATACAGGCCAGGATGGCATTGGCTCTCCTGGCCACCTGGGCACACTGCTGGCTCATCTTCAGCCTACATTCACCAGTACCCCCAAGTCCCTTTCTGCCTGGCTGCTCTCCAGCCGCTCTGTCCCCAGCTTGTAGCACTGCTTGGGGTTGTTGTGGCCAAAGTGTAGAGCCCTGCACTTGACTTTGTTATCCTTATCTCATTGGCCATTAACTTTAAAAGGCAAAAGTTTGGGGGGAGTAAAAAAACAACTAGAGCATGAATAATCTGAATTCTAACAGTGTTCATTCAAAAATTAATTGAATGAACATTGTTAGAATTCAGATTACTTTTACTGAAGTAAAAGTCAGAATTTAGAATGAAGTTAGAATTCAGATTACTTTTACTGAAAACGAAGTACAATTACATTAGTCCAAGCTTTCAGAATACCTCCGCAAGTACCAGTGAAATGCACTGACAAACTGTGCTAGTTTGAAGCTAGCCAGAATATTTTGGTGAGAAGAACTAGATGACAGGCTGTGAAAAGAAAACAATGGTGATGTCTACTTTGCTCATTGGCTTGCTGAGATGTATAAAAATAAGAATCAAAGCATAGATAAGGGAGTCTCCTCTCGCTTCTGCTGGAGAACTGGCTGAGCTGCATCTTACTCTCTAACCTCACCCTCCATTTTGGACTAATCCACTTTGCTTTCTAACCCCCTGGCCGAACCTCCATTCTTCCTTGGGACTGGGGTAAGGTTGAGAGGGGTGGGAGAAGGTGAAGGGGTGGTTGGGAGCCCCTCCTGGGGACTCAGGTTTCTGGGAGGGCTGTTGTGTTTCTGTATTNACTGTTTATAAACATCTGAGGTCTGGTCAGGAGAGGGGGGACAGGCTCTGTTCACTTGCTCCCTGTGACAGGACAAGGAACAATGGGTGTAAGTTGCAGCACAAGAGGTTCCACCTCAATCCAAGGGGGAACTTCTTTGCTGTGAGGGTCACAGAGCACTGGCACAGGCTCCCCAGGGAGGTTGTGGAGTCTCCTTCTCTGGAGACTTTCAAGGCCTGTCTGGATGTGTTCCTCTGTGATCTGTGCTAGATTGTGTGGTGCTGCTGTGACAGGGGGGTTGGACTCGATGATCTCTTTGGGTCCCTTCCAACCCCTAACATCCTGTGATACTGTAACTATCTGCTTGTACATTGTGCCAGCTGTAAATATAAGCTTCATTCATATTTCCAGAGCCGACTGAGTCTAGTCTGGGTGATTTCTAAAGTGTGGGGGGGCGGGGAACACCCAAACCATCACACAAACTCTCTCCCAACATTTGCTTTAAACATGAGGACCAAAGACTGTTCAGAAGAGGATATTATTCCTTTAGCCTTTTGAAGCTCCTGCCTTCTGATACGTAGGGTGACACCATACCCACAATGGACCCATGGCAAAATCTCCACTTGGCAGAGGGTATCCAGACAGCACCTTTCTCTGTTGGATTTTGCCTGATTAATAATCTTTTTTTTGGTGGTTGTTGTTGTTTTTACAACATTACAGCAAAATGAGATCATTAAGATGCCGCAGTGTTAATTAACATTGTCGTCAGCTCCTCTTTCATTTCACTTGCATGCATTTTTTAAATGTACATTGTGGAAATTATTCTTCTGCCCTACTGTTTGCCTCTGTATCATTTCATGCTAGCACCGAAAGGTTAAATGGTATAATTTATGCTAATTTTGATTTCCCCCTAGTGCCACAGGCAGTACAAATCAAGCAGCAGCAATTGATTATACATCACCCACAGTATAAAACAGAGCAAACATACAGTTCTGCCAAGGCAAGGCCTGTGTCAGGTTAGTCATAGTTAGGTTGTTATGGCCTCCTGAGAACAGCAGTCAAACCCAAGCAATAATGATGATGTGAATATTTATTCTGTGTGCGGTTCTGGATCCAAGCCATTTTAATACATTTGCCATGGTAGTTCTGTGCCTGAAGGAGTGGTGATGGAAAGGGTCTTTACCTCTTGAAGAACTGTGTGCAGTAACTATCAGATCTAAATTTGGACTTTGGCTCCTCAGAGGAGAGACTGAAGCAGAGCACTCAAGCAGAATTTCACCCAAGCATATGCTGCTGCAAAAATGATGTAGATTACAATTTCAGAAGGAGAAGGTATGGCTTAGGACATGAAAAGGCAGAAAGGTTGTTCGCTAACTTGGTATCAAGTTGGTGAGCAGCTAATTAGAAGCATAGAATTGTAGAATGGTCTCGGTTGGAAGGGACCTGAAGGATCATCCAGCTCCAATGGCCCTGTCGTAGGCAGGGTCACCTCCCACTAGAGCAGGCTGCTCAAGGCCTCATCCAACCTGGCCTTAACTTCAAGGAGGAAGCAGCCACAACGTCCCTGGTCAACCTGTTCCAGTGTCTCACCACCCTCATTGTAAAGAACTTCCTCCTAACATCTAATCTAAATCTCCCCTCTGCCAGTTTAATCCCATTACCCCCCATCCTGTCATTACAGGACCTTCTAAATAGTCCCTCCCCAGCCTTCCTGTAGGTCCCCTTCAGATACTGGAAGGCCACTATAAGGTCTCCTCAAAGCCTTCTCTTCTCCAGAGTGAAGAGCCCCAACTCTCATATCCTGTCCTCACAGAAAAGCTGCTTCAGCTCTCTGAGCATCTTTGTGCCCCTCCTCTGGACTCGCTCCAACAGTTCCACGTCTCTCCTGTGTTGAAGGCTCCAGAACTGTACACAGTACTCCCTCACTATCACAAAGAATAATTTTGGGGATCAGTTATTTTAGCACAGATGTCTCTTTTTCTTCCACAGGCATATTTGAATGATAACAAAGGCTCACATTTAACTAATAAATAATAACAACTACTCAGCCCCATTTGCTTGCATAATGCTCAAATCCAAAGCCATGGTCAAAAGCTACTTTAAAATGTGGTGGACCACAACTTACAGTTCTTTCATTTAGCTTTCTTTTTAACATGTTGGTCTTTGACATTTTCTACACTGTTTCAACTGAGCAGACTGGCAATTTTATTTGATAGTTGATTAATATCTTTGCTTAGATTTAGCCTGAAGGGTAACCACAAAGTGTTTGATAAGAGAGGGTTAAAATGTGGTCTGCAGGCAGTTAGAGAGTTTAAGGGACATGAAGTGCCTGAATGGCAATCTTAAAAATGCAAGATAGAGAACCATGAGGCTTCATGGTTCTCTGGGCCAGTGCCCTTTAATGCTAGAGTTATTCTCATTTCTTTTCTGATTGTTCTTGGCTTATGGTAGATGAATCTCCCTTGCTATGGTGCGCAGAAAGGTCTGTCTGTGAACAGATGTTTTTGCACAGGATAGTGGCTCATTTCTCAAGGTCTCCAGGCTAGTCTTGGAACACCAAATCTGGCTCTGAGGTCAGGGTCATTGTGGCTTGCTTTCTCTTGCCATAAGGAAACTGATATCCTATTTCATGTCTAGTGCAATGTTGTAGTGGATTCCTTGAAACACAAACTCCCTCATGGTTTCAGCTCTCTGCTTTTTCCAAAAGGAGGGTGATCTGGCCCAAGCTCGGTCTGGAGAAGAGGAGGCTCTGAGGTGACCTTCTTGTGGCATTTCAGTATCTGAAGGGGGCCTACAAAAAAGCTGAGGAGGGACTTTTTAGGATATCAGGGAGTGACAGGATTAGGGGGAATGGAGCGAAGCTGGAGATGGGTAGGTTCAGACTGGATGTGAGGAGAAAGTTGTTCAGCATGAGAGTGGTGAGAGCCTGGAATGGGTTGCCCAGGGGAGGTGGTTGAGGCTCCATCCCTGGAGGTGTTTAAGGCCAGGCTGGCTGAGGCTGTGGCCAGCCTGATCTAGGGTAGGGTGTCCCTGTCCATGGCAGGGAGGTTGGAACTGGATGATCCTTGTGGTCCCTTCCAAATCTGACTGATTCTATGACTCTAAGCTAAGCCTGGGCACAACTGAAAACAGAATTCTTTTATGGTAACAATTTTTCTCAGTCTTTTTAGTCCAGTCCAGATTTGGCTGCTGCAGCAAAAAGTTGGTGGTAAGGATTTATAGCATGCTTTAATTACTAATTCCTGTTAAAGGAAAATTAATTCTGTTACTTGTGGCAACAAGCTATGCCAGCAATAACATTTAGTACGTATGACTTAACACAATAGGCCATTTTAAAAGGACTTTCCCCTAAAATTTAATTTTAGATTTGGGACTATGGAGCATTGAACTTACCTTCAGAAGGATATTTTGAGTAAAAATAACAAGAAACTGCCTTACTAGAATATCAACCATGCTTGACTGATATTAACCATATGAAGAAATGTATGAGACACATAAACTTCACAGAAGAACTCTGGTTAAGTCTGCTCATATTTTTCTTTTAAAATGAATGCCCAAACTTTAAAAGTCCATATGTTATTTCTTCTTGAGATCCAAATAGATGTTTCTGGAGACTGAGTTTCTACAGATTATGGTAATGAACACCTCCTGAATAGCAGGAAAACCCCCAGCTTTACTTAATGCTACTGTTGGCCAAAGGGAAAATATAGCAAGAGAGCTTCTGTATTTTTCAAAGGCGCCCCAGTATCTGAAAGGGGCCTACAAAAAAGCTGGGGAGGGACTTTTTAGGAGATCAGGGAGTGACAGGACTAGAGGGAAATGGAGCAAAGCTGGAGGTGGGTAGGTTCAGACTGGACATGAGGAGGAAGTTGTTCACCATGAGAGTGGTGAGAGGCTGGAATGGGTTGCCCAGGAAGGTGGTTGAGGCCTCATCCCTGGAGGTGTTTAAGGCCAGGCTGGCTGAGGCTCTGTCCAGCCTGATCTAGGGTAGGGTGTCCCTGTCCATGGCAGGGGGTTTGGAACTGGATGATCCTTGTGGTCCCTTCCAACTCTGACTGATTCTATGATTCTATGTCTCTATGATTCTATGATTTATCACCCTTGGATGTAAAAAGAAATGTTTCAGGGAAACCTCCTCACCTTTAGCCCTTATTTTCTTCCCCTATACTTTGCAGCCCATGTGAGCCAGCATGGCACAAGGCTGAGGAACAAGCTGTACTTTCTCCCTGAGTGTCGGGAAGCAAGGACTGACCACAAGCGAGGACAGGGCTCTTCTTGACTTTGCTGGGGGTTGGATGCTGCTCAGTCAGTTGATTCAGGACATGCTGCTTGGTAGAGCTCATTGAAAGTGGGATCAAGACACATAACCAGTTTAATACTGGTCTTACAGCCCCTCACAGTACAGTGTAGTGGCACTCCAGGATATACTTTGCCTTGTTAGCTGTGTTGTATTGTCTTCTGCAAATGCAGTGAGTAACACAAAAAACATTTACTGGTGAGGCTTAAAGTTTTCCTTCTGATGGTTGTTTTTCATAATGGCATGCTTGTGGATTGTTATTATATGCTCCCTTTTTTTGGCCTATCTCTTTCCTTCATGCTCTCTGGGTACCACATGCTCCCTTGAGAGTGCCACAGATAATTCTGTCCCCTCCACTTTTGCAGGATGTTTTGCTAGTTGTGTATTGGTTGTCTTAGCAATGTTAGTTTAACTGGCTGAAGAGTCAGAGGGTTTTTTAGTGCTGGGGGCTCTAAAACTGGCATGTGCATTTTGTGTGCATCCAAGAGTGAGAATGATGCCCAAAGACAGACTGTTTTAAACCTCAGTGGTTGGCACGGTAGTCCTCTGAAAGTCAGAGGTCACATTTCAAGGAGCAGCTCTGCTCCTTGGGTTGCTGACCCCTGGTGATAGGAAGTCTGCTTGGAGCAAGGTCACAGCAGCACAAACCACCTGCCCATTGCCTGGTGCCAGGGGCCGGGAGCCAGGTGAGCTTGTGCCAAAAATAAGGGAGGCAGGAGGAGAGTGGGAGGAGAGAGTCCTGGGCAGAGGCTGCTGCAGCCCTGGCCCTGGGCAGCCTGCACTGGCAATGATCTCAGCGTGCCGGGATGAGGTTTGCAGAGCTGCCTCTCACCTTTGCTGGACTCCCTGCAAGGAGCTGAGGGTGCAAGAGCTGCAGATTCCCTCCTGAGTGAACTTGCTCTCTCCATGAGCCTGGCTGCAGAGAGGTATCTGACATCATAAGCATAGACTTATGTGCTTAAGGATGAAAGCAAATGTTAGAGAAGATTCTCCAAAAAGCAGCTGACAGCCACTTGAACCTGCTGTGGTATGACACAGTGGGCTGAAAGGCGTTGAAGAAGCTCATGAGGGCAACTTCCATCCTGTCTAGAGGTAACCAACAGCCAGCCCAAGTGTAGCACATCCTCCTGCTCAGTATTTTGGGGACAAAGCTGTGATCTAACACAGAAGCAGTTTCTGCAGAGCTCTCAGCTTCTGTAGCAATAAGGAGAAAGACTTCACAGTCTGATATGAATGGAGTGAAAATCCTGAAAGAATCAGCTTTAGCCATAACAAATATAGATTAGCTTATAAATAGCTACAGGTCAAACATTTCTCGTGTAGCTCATTTTTTTTTATTGATATATAGCTGATAAATCTGAATTATCTGATCCAAAATGGTAATAGATGTTCTGAATTACACAACTGGGCAAATATAGAATCATAGAATCATAGAATGGTTTAGGTTGGAAGGGACCTCAAGGATCATCCAGCTCCAACCCCCCTGCCATAGGCAGGGACACCTCCCACTAGAGCAGGCTGCTCAAGGCCTCATCCAGCCTGGCTTTAAACGCCTCCAGGGAGGAAGCATCCACAACCTCCCTGGGCAACCTGTGCCAGTGTCTTACCACCCTCACTGTAAAGAACTTCCTCCTAACATCCAGTCTAAATCTCCCCTCTTCCAGCTTAAACCCATTCCCCCTCGTCCTAACATTACTAGACCGTGTAAATAGTCCCTCCCCAGCCTTCCTGTAGGCTCCCTTCAGATACTGGAAAGCCACTATAAGGTCTCCTCGAAGCCTTCTCCTCTCCAGGCTGCAGAGCCCCAACTCTCTCAGCCTGTCCTCATAGCAGAGGTGCTCCAGCCCTCTCAGCATCTTCGTGGCTCTCCTCTGGACCCGCTCCATATCATGCAATGGCAAATCCAGAAGAGGTTGCCAAAGTAGTTCTTGAGAAATCCTAGTTGTAAAATGTTGCCTGCCAGCTCATGAGGCTATGACATGAAGCATGCATGCCTTTATTTAAGAATAAATTTCCTCAAGGGACTTTAACTTTCATTTAAGATCTGGAAATCTGTATAGCTGTAAAAAGCTACATGTAAAATGCATTTCGCTCCTCAAAGCAGAAGGCCTCTAAGGTGCTTAATTTGGGTTCTAACATGGATGGTGCTGTCTGTACATCAGTTTCATGTTCTCCAGGTGCCATACTGACTTTATGCAAGTCAGGATAATTCTGGGCAGTGTGCCCAGGTGGCCAGGAGAGCCAATGGCATTCTGGCCTGGATCAGGAGCAGTGTGGCCAGTAGGACAAGGGAGGTTATTCTTCCCCTGTACTCAGCACTGGTCAGGCCACACCTTGAGTGCTGTGTCCAGTTCTGGGCTCCTCAATTCAAGAGAGATGTTGAGATACTGTAACGTGTCCAGAGAAGGGCAGGGAAGCTGGTGAGGGGCCTGGAGCACAGCCCTGTGAGGAGAGGCTGAGGGAGCTGGGAGTGTGCAGCCTGGAGAAGAGGAGGCTCAGGGGTGACCTCATTGCTGTCTACAACTACCTGAAGGGAGGTTGTAGCTAAGTGGGGTTGGTCTCTTCTCCCAGGCAGCCAGCAACAGAGGAAGGGGAAGTCTGAAATTGTGCCAGGGGAGGTAAAAGCTGAATTTTAGGAGGAAGTTGTTGGCAGAGAGAGTGATTGGCATTGGAATGGGCTGCCCAGGGAGGTGGTGGAGTCTCAATCTCTTGAGGTGTTGAAGAAAATCCTGGATGAGGCACTTAGTGCCATGGTCTAGTTGATCGTTTAGGGCTGGGTTGGACTGAATGATCTTGGAGGTCTCTTCCAACCTGGTTGATTCTATGATTCTATAGATGTGCTGATATAACTCTCAGATACCATACACAAGTTGCTTCTTTTATGCCTTTGAATACTTAGTTGAAGTTTTTATTTCAAGGGATTTTGTTGGAGTCACTCTGCCTGACGAACATGGTAGTTGGTGGGGTGGTTTTTGGTGGCGTTTTTTTTATCTTCCTGCTGCAAAAGGGATTTGCTTCTCCCATCTGGCCTTGTGTCTGTTGTGTCAATTTCTGTTACTCAGTTGCTCAAAAAACTCCAACCCAACCCCAACCAAACAAGGCACTTAGACTGATGTGGTTGAAGTAATCTGCTTCCCAGACACCTGTTGAAATATCTTTAGTCACCCAAATACAAACCTATGTCCTACTTTTTTCATGTTCCATCCCCAAAGTAGTTTTTACTGCCTGACCTTTCCTAAAGCCATTGCCACTTTAGACTTGTAGTTATCTTTCCTGCATTATTCTCATAGTTCCTCTCTATCTGTGGTTTTTTTTTCCATAACCCCATGCCTTCACTGGCCTGAAGCATTTCCCACAGCTGCTCTTAAGCTGTCAGTGAAAACCATGACACAACCGAGTGTGAGCCTTGCCCTCAACACCTTCTTACATCATGGGACTTTTAAACAAAGATTTCCAGAAGACCTATAAGACAGTTTAAGAGGAAAGCAACAAAATAAACACATTTAGGGTTAATATCTCCAAAATAAACACCTGTTCCTTTGATTGAGCAAAGGTAAATCCTTGCACATCTTCAGAACATGCTACAAACTTATGCCCAAAGCTGCTAAAATGGACTATCAGTTCAATGTTCTTCATAATGCGTCCCAGACAACTTATGGATAGTACTAATGTAACACCTTTGGGTTTATTAGAGAGGTAATGGCACTTTGTAAAAAGCCTTTTCTTTATATATATAGTATACATACCAGTGCAGACTAGGGGTCATCCCGCTGGAAAGCAGTTCCATAGAGAGAGACCTTGGAGTCCTACTGGATTGCAGGTTATCCTTGGACAACAATTTGCCCTTATGGCCAAGAGGGAGGACAGCACTCTGGGGTGCATTGAAAAAATGTGTCCAGTAGGTCAAGGGAAGTTCCTTTGACCCTCTACTCTGCCTTGATGAGACCACACCTGGAATGTTGTATCAAGTTTTGGGCTCCCCAATTCAAGAGGGACAGGAACCTGCTGGAGAGTGTTCAGTGTAGAACTGTGAGCGGGGTTGTGGGGCTTGCCGGGGGGAGTATAGGCTGGATGTTAGGAGGAAGTTCTTGCGAGAGAGAGTGATTGGCATTGGAATGGGCTGCCCAGGGAGGTGGTGGAGTCGCCGTTCCTGGAGGTGTTGAAGAAAAGCCTGGATGAGGCACCTACTGCCATGGTCTAGTTGATTGGACAGGGCTGGGTGCTAGGTTGGACTGGATGATCTTGGAGGTCTCTTCCAACCTGGTTGATTCTATGATTCCTACAAAGAGAGACTGAGAGACCTGGGCTGATTAGATTTGAAAGGAGAAGGCTGAGAGGGGATCTTACCAACATCTATAAATCTCTGAGGAGTGGGTGTCAAGATGAAAGTGCCAGTCTTTTCCTTGTGGTGCTCAGTGATAGGACAAGGAACAACAGGTGTAGGCTTGAACATAGGAGGCTCCACCTTGACATGAGGAGACACTTTATGGTGAGGGTGATGTAACATAGGAACAGGTTGGCCAGAGAAATTGTGGCGTCTCCTTCTCTGGACACTTTCAAAACTTGCCTGGATGTGTTTCTGTATGACTTACCCTAGATGGTCCTGCAAGGAGGTTGAATTTGATCTCTGGAGGCTCCTTCCAACCCCTAACACTCTGTGATTCTGTGATAGTAGCACTGCTCTTAAGGCTACCCTACTTGTGGAACAGTTTTCTAACTAGTAGCAAACCCAGTAAGTTTAAAAAAATCAGAAAAATAGACAGGAGTGTGCAAGACTATTAAATACAAGCAACACTGGAGCAATAAATACATCTAATACAAGCAATACATACAAGGAGACAGTAATCCTGTTAGTATGCAGCAACAGACCACTTGGGTTACACCTGTTTCCATAAGCTTGGGAATATGGCCAGGCTGCACCCTATGCCCTTTTGTGCTAGTTTGAGGCTAATTGGAATATTTTAATGAAAAAAATTGGATGATAGACTGTGAAAAGGAAACAATGGTGGTGTCTACTTCACTTATAGGCTTGCTGAGATGTATAAAAGCAAGAACACAAAATGTAGGTAAGACAGAGCAAGAGAGTCAGAGTGTGTGTGTGGGTCTCTGTTGCAGTTGGTGCCTATGCTCTTCTCCCTGGGATGCTTCCCTGTAACTAATCCTTCTGCTTTCTTACCTCCCTTATGGATCCTCCAACCGCACCTTGCACGTAAGGCAAACTCTGGGATAAGGTAGAGGGGTGGAAGAGTGGTTGGGAGCCCCTCCTGGGGACTGTGATTTCTGGAAGGGCTGTGGTGTTTCTGTACTACTTTTAACTTGTCTATTTCTGTATAAAGCTCTAAATATTGTATACATCTGCTTGTATATTGTGCTAAGCTGTAGATGTAGATCTTCATTCCTTAATTTCCATCCAGCTGAGGCTAATGTATAGGGTTAACACTCCAAGGGGAGTAACCCTGAACCTGACACTAGGTGGTCTTGAGGTGGGTCTGAACACCACCAGGTGATGGT
>WAAF01013360.1:16156-63463 GCA_013400475.1 Tricholaema leucomelas
CCCCCCCAAGCCACTGTAGCTCCATTTGTCACCATTGCTGTGTGTTTGAGTTCATCACGGAATGAGTTAATAGGGCCAGGCTGGCATTTAAAGTAAACTGTCATAGTTTGGGTGACTTTCTCTCAGTTGGGAGTCCAGCCCAGTGGTTACAAATATCATGCTTACTGCAATGAAACATTTCATGGCCGGAATGTGAACAGCCCGATTTTAAAACTACTTTTTCACCTAAACTGGTGCATAAAACTTGAAGGATGAGGATGATCTTTGGGAGTTTTGGCCTGTTGTTGTTATGGTGATGATGATACAGTTAAGATCACCAGCCAGAGTGTATGTGCCATGTAGCTGCTCCCACCAAATCACACGCAACGCTCAATGGTAATTGTGTTTGTAATTATGGAGTTAATTGAATTTCTGTACTAGTGAAAACTGGCATATAAAAAGTCTCTCCAGATTAAATGTTTTAGTTAGGGAAGAATACTCTCATTTGCAATATTGGATAAAGAGAAAGGAGTTCTCATAGGCAGGTGAACTTAAGATTAATAAAATTACCACTCAAAATTAATCTTCTCCATGAAACCTTTCCCAATCAACTGTGGTATCACCAAGACCCCAGGAATCCTTGCAATGCTCCCATTCGTGCCTTCTGACTGGAAAGCAGCTTGTTGTGAGGTTATCTGCAAACTGGAGAGCTGTGTTGAGGAAGCCTTCTGCAGCAGCTTCAGCATCTGCAGTGCCAAGCTTAGAAGGTGTTAGAAATGCACAGTGGTAAAATTAGCACTGTTATTAACAGCTTAATGTCATCACAATATCATGTTAGCAATTTTTACTTGCAGTGTTGACCTTAAAGGAGTCCTTTTCCCTTTTCCCTTTTCCCTTTTCCCTTTTCCCTTTTCCCTTTTCCCTTTCCTTCTTTTTTCCTTTTCTTTTTCTTTTTCTTTTTCTTTTTGTTTCAATAAGTTTTGTGAACCATTAGGTGCTTTAGTACCACTCTAGGCTAAGCTTAGGGCTGAGTTGCAACTCTTCAATTGCACAGGGGAGTCACAAGGTGTAATATGATACAGAATGTGGACTTGTGCATCCACTGTTTTTGTCAACTGGTTTATCTTTGGAGAGAAAAGAATAAGGCTAAGAATTCCAAATTGTAAGATATTAAACTTGACTC
This sequence comes from Tricholaema leucomelas, assembly GCA_013400475.1. Classification (NCBI taxonomy): domain Eukaryota; kingdom Metazoa; phylum Chordata; class Aves; order Piciformes; family Lybiidae; genus Tricholaema lacrymosa; species Tricholaema leucomelas. The sequence continues at coordinate 17,319 of WAAF01013360.1, forward strand.
TAACCATGAGCAAAGTCATTCCCCTGAAAATGAGAAAGGAGTGATAAACATGTATTGGGCTTTCCCTCTTCCCTCTTCCCTCTTCCCTCTTCCCTCTTCCCTCTTCCCTCTTCCCTCCTCTTCTCTCTTCTCAAAGGAAAACATCAGAGGAAGACCCTGCTTTACCTGTTACTGCTCTAAATTCAGCTGTCCTTTAGCATCACTAAGAAAAAAAACCTTATTTTTTTCTAGGCAGGGAAGTAATTTTTAAGTATATTTATTGCAAGAACTTTATTGCTTGAGTGTTTTTAACAATGAAATAATATGCATTTGGAAGGAAGATCCTCAACTGTCAGCTAAGACACAGTAATGACCCTGCCCCATAGGAAATCCAGCTTTAATACCCCTTTTCCAAGAGATCATATAGTGAGTTTCATTATTTCCCACCAAGATTCATGGGAGACTGTTTCATTTAATATCCTGTTTTTACCTACTGAGGAGATGGGCCTGAGCATGGAAACTATAAAATATTGATAATTAGACCTCAGGACCCTCATCTTTGGTGGCAGAAGAGTTTCCATTGCCTGCTCTTTTTGGTTAAAAGTTGCCTGTTGGTATTCCATTCCCACACTGCAGTTCAAATATTATTGATGTGAGTTGATGTCATTAAAAAAAAAAAAAGGAGTTTCTCCTCACTAATCCAAAGTGCAGAGGCTTTATTTTGGTTATTTCTGACTTCCCAGTGCTGCTCCCCTCCCCCAGCAGCCACACTACAAAGCTTGTTGTACAGGGACTCCATTAATCCTACATTTCCTAGATGGTATCTGAGGCACAGTGGGTTTCCACAGAAATTAATTTGTCCTGACAACAGGCCTAAAGATTGGAGTCCAGGGATCACTTGGCAAATTCCCTTTAAACTGAGCACAATAATAAACAGAAAGCTGATAACGACAGTTCTGAAAGACCACACAGAGGAAGGACCCCGAGCCGAGGCGCTCGGCGTGGATCCGCGAGTGCCTCCGATAACCAGCAGCTGGGAGCTTTGTGCTGGAGAGGAGAAGGAGCTCCCTGATTTATGCCCCTTGTAGCAGCACAGCGCTGGGCAGAACTAACTTCACCGAGCCACTCCCATGTTTTTAAAGCTCTTTTCTGGGATAAAAGTTCCAGAGCCATCTGCTTTAGCCCAGTTTTAGTTAGTTTAGTGGCAATTTGCTGTGCGTTTCGTATTTCAACGTGGCTCTGATTTTCTTTTGTCGGTAAGCACCAACAAAAGTTGAAGGCTGGGCAAAGTAGTACTTCAAGGAATGAACCCAAAAAAAGTTTGCCAAGGATTCTAAAAGCTATTTCCTTCGAGGTTGTGCTAGGTTTTGGTTTTGGTCACCTTCTGTGCAGTCATTCCTTTATCAAGTATAGTAAAAAGCATTTTGGACAGCTTTATTGCCTCTCCGCTTGCTTTTATTTATCTTTTACCTTTGGTGCATATTTAAATGCTGTTGTTTTCTCAGAGTTTAGGTGTGGGAAGTGGCTGTGTTGGAAATATGTACTAATAGAGTAAGTGACTAAAGAAGCATTCAGTGGATATTTTAGAGCTTGTCAGGAAAAGAGCTTTTCAGCCTCTGCTTTTTGTCAATATAGAATTTAGCGTTTTAAAGGTAATTAAGATTTGTGGCGTGTCAGTAAACCTCTGCCAGTTACATTTCTGGCAAAAGCCATCATAATATTAAGAGTTAGAACTGACAGAGTGGTGATGTTGAGTAAGATATATGCTGCATAACTTTTCAGTGCTTAAGTAGAGGGTAGGTAACTATTTAAGTAGCGAATCAAGGACGGTTTAAAAAGATGTATGGAAAATGGGGGTTTGGTTGTTGAAAGATGCTTGAAAGTGAAGTCTAATTGCTTGCTCAATGTCCAAAATACATTGTGAAGTAACAGAGAAGAGTATGGTAAAAGAGGGCAACTAGGCATAGATGTACAGCTAACCAGCACGACCACGCTTGGTCACTTTTAATACCTGATCTGCTTCTCTAAAGATGGAGATTTGGCAGCAAAGCTCTTCATGATCTATCCAAAATCAACAACAACCTAAAATGCAGTGTCTGCTCCACAAACTCTTTCATGTCCAAATCTAAGCACAGGCTGGAGGGGAGCAGCAATGCCGCAGAAGGGCTGTGCTCAGGGAAGGTAGGAGAAGGTGAGGGACCCAGCTCCCGTCCCCTCCATCTCCTCTCCGTGGGGGAGTGGCAGGATGCCAGCGGCTGGGTAGCTACGGGCTTGGAATGCAGCTGCCTTGGCATTTGGGATACAGGGAATTTCTACAGAAAAAAAGTTCTGTCTTACACGCTTTCCATGACAAAACTGCCATGACTTGGGTAAGGACATCGCCGGCCTTGCGAAGTGAGCGCTCCAGCAGCTGAGAGGTGGGGCTCTGCTCTCCTGCTGGGGTGGAGTGTGTGCACCACACCTCCTTGCTGAAAAAATAACATCTTTCTGCTTTCCTCCTTGGCTTTGGATTAGTCTGCACGCTGCAAATGAATCAATTACAACCGAGGTACTTTGGAAATGAAATTCAGGATGGGTCGTACGATTTGTATTTGTCACACTTAAGGGACTCCATTGTGCTGAACGCAGAGGGTTGCAAACCACCTAGTTTTAACGCTCTCTGGCTCTTTCTAGAGCCTGATGCAAGAGCAAATTGCCTTGCTGTGCCTTTTAGTTCAGTGAAAGAACAACCCAAAATATTCCTTTCCACTTCTGATACCACAATCACTCTATGCATTCCAGCGTACAGGCTATTATGTTCTTGAATTTGGATCAAATCAGGCATTCCCCAACCCAGTAAATAGTCCTCTAAAGTGGACTTTATACCTTCCATTCGAAGGACTGTGTATTATTTGATGTTCTTAGGAGATAAACAATAAACTTTTGAATATGGTTGGGTGTTTTTTTTTTTTTTTTCTCCATTTGAATACAAGCCTAGGGATGCTTCACCCTGCATCCTAAAGCCTGATTTCCCCTGGGACTCATTATCATGCAGCTCACATGTTCAGTCACCTACACTGTTGAACTTACTATCAAATAACCTTCGAAACGTTACTAGTTATTACGTGTCAGAGGGCAGATTTATGATAAACTAACTTTGAAACAAAATAATGAATTCTCAGCATTCTGTTTCCAGCAGCATTTCTGGTGATTGTGATGGATTTACATTTTAAAACACTGAGTTGCCTTTTCCCTCTTGTTCTATCATATCAACCGGCTCCCCTCCCCTCATGAAATTTCCCCCTCCTTAAATGTGGTTTATGATGATTTCAGCACGGCCTATAAAGAATGAAAATGAGAACGTTTGTCTGTGAGCGACCAAACTGTCCACTGAAGTTAGTTTGTGGTTAAACTTTCATAGCTTTCTAACTTGGGGAAAGGGAAATTCACTTAAGCCTTAGCACAGTCCACCGGTGTCCAGAAGACAGCTGGGGAAGAGGTGTTGGCAAACAGAGACCTTTTCCCCTGGCACTTTTCCCTGCTGGTATTCTGAGGTTTCAATGAGGTTCTTGCGTTAGAGCGACAGAGTTCAACAGTGTCGTCCTCTCAGGAAGCAGAAACATGGTTTATGGCAGAGCAGAAAGGCTGGCCAGAAGGTTTCCCAAAAGAATATCCTAAATTTCAGCCTCCCTCAAATCCACATTTAGGGCCAGTTTTCAGGAAGGCTGGGAATGACCTGGGAGATCTGTGGGCACTTGGCCACTTCAAAATGGTATCCAGGGCTATCGTGACTTAATGAGATCATATCAGAGGGATGGAATTCAGCACATAAATGCTCTGCAGTCACCTTGGAGGTGATTGGATATGCAAACACCTGCAGATGAAGTTTAAAAGTGCACCATGCCAAAAGTGAAAGCCTGCTGAATGAGTAGGAAAATCAGCATAGCTCTTCTTGGTATGACTGGGAATGTTTTAGTTGCAGTTCAGAGGAGTATCAGGCAGATTAATGTCTGTAGGATTTTCGTCTCTTGCTACAGCCTAGGCTTTGAGATACTGCTCATCTGTGGCACTGCATGGGAAGTGCCTGACCCAGGGTAGCTCTGTGAAGCTGGGGGATGGAGCCACTATCTTCAGTGCTCCTCTCTTTTGCTCCACTCGCCATGATTATGGTTCTCCAAGGGCATTACGGGCAAAAGTTCCATATCAGGCTGTCTATTAATATTTATGCAGCAATTCAGGAGGTAATGCATTGTTAAAATACAAGTTGGAAATGCACCAAATTTAATCACTTTTAGTACTAAAAATCATCTATCTCTACATCAGATAGAGGTGTGGGGGGGATTGTCATTACGCTGTGCTTTTTTAAAGCCGAGTTGCTTGCCAGTTGTAGCATGGTTTGAAGTAGCAGGGCAGTGAGGACTATTGTGTAGGTAAAGTTTTGAAAAGTAATGCAAGTTACGTATGTGAAATGTAGTGTGAAGTAGTAAAAAACCTTTAAAGTAAGCATGTGGTAGCTCAGTACATCTACTGGTCAGTAATGCCATGTCAACCAGTCCCTGTCTTCATGCCGAAGCAGTGCTTGCACAAGGGCCAGTGGGATTTGCCCTCTGCTACTAGGGAATTCCTCCTGCTTTAACATAGAAAGAATATTTTTATCAGTGCTATCACTTCATTTTTGCAGCTGTCTGCTCGCATCAGGTTAGTAATATAAACAATCTCTCTCTTTCACAGCCTGCAAACCCCACAATTGTTGTTTAGAGTTAAACTCTGAAGAAAGTGGTTGTTACTTAGTGTTCAGTCCCCAAAAGTATCGTTGGGTATTGTTATCTGAGGACCTCCTACAATCTTTCCTTGGTCAAATAAGGCTCCTTTTGTTTCCAATAGCGTTTTGGGTTTTTTTCCCTCCCCTCTCCCTAAGAACGAGCTCCAAGCTTTCATGCAAGCAAAATAAAGGCAGTGAAAGTTAAACGTTAATTAAAATGTATTAAAAGAAATGGGAAATGTTCAAGAAGAGCTTGGTGCTCAAACAGAACTTCTGGCAGATTCGTTAGCCCGGCTCCATCACGTTCTGTTCTAAACCATAACGTGATGGGAGATGATCAAAGTGAGAACTCTAAAGGCTTAGGACACTTAAAAAAATTGTTCTATTCTGGAAATTGTTCTAAAACTATAAACAGATTACATTAAAAAATCTGTGTTACTGAGCATGGTTGCTCATCATCCGTTTTTAGAAGGAGCTATTGAGAAGTTTGGGTAAACAGCTTCGAAGCCTTTATGATGGCAGGCTGAGAAATCTCTCCAGAGTTTTTTTGGCAACCCAAGGCCCTCCAAAGTGTCATATAAGCCATTTCTGCTGTTAGGCATGTTGTTTTAATCTTTACACTTGAAAGCTGCAAGCGTATGGGTCAGATCAGCTGTTCCTGCTAATGGACACGATTCCGCGGACCGCGGTGTCCAATTATGCCAGCGAAAGATCTGACCGTTTGCGGGGCTTTATTTCCTTATTTTTCTTGTCTTCCTGATCTTTGACCCTTTACCAAAGGGATTGCCATCTCTAATATGATAATAACACGAAATTCTGAGCTCGCTTCTAACAATGCACATCCAAAAAGAATGGCAAAGACGTTCACCTCTAGAGGAGAAGCAGCCAACGAGCGCTTTCAGCCTCGTGATTGCCTTCGCTTGGCACAGGGGTGAGACCTGGGTTCCTTTGCCTGGCCTCAACGTGGAATACAAACTGGCTTTGCATTTCCATGAAGCAATTGCTCTGAGGGATGAGTGAGTAAATAAACTCATTGCCAAGTCAACACGATGACAGGCGGCCATTCTTCCTAATTTTAGATGCATTTTAGTGCTCAGGAAAGTGAGAAATTTTTGAGTTTTTAAGGGCTACACACTCTGGTGCTCTCAATCAGTGCTAGGACGTGGCTGAAGCTGGAGGCAGAAATATACAGGCAGTGTGACACCCAAGGTATGTAATGCAGATACACAAGAGTATCAGAAGGATGTAGGTCTATCAGCAGGGTTTGACTATCTGTTTAGATTTATGGGCTGAATATAAGCATGTATTTTAAGGAGCCATTAGAGTTTGTGATTTGAAATATGCAGAGAGCAGGCTTCTCCTCATCCCTGTGTGGGAAAGGGTGATACAGGCTCATTGCACAGGCACGTGCACCTCCTTATAGTAGAGAAAACGGCAGGGAAAACCCTTCCCTTCAGTCTCTACACCAGAAAAGTGATGAAGTGCTCAGCAGTGGCATGATCCATCCCTCATAGCAGCACTGGCTGAGAAAGCAGGGAAAGAGAGTGGGAATACTTCTGCTGTGCTTCACTGTATTCCAGGTATATTTTAAACGTAAATCAGTGCTAGAACTGTTGATAGGGCTGCAGGAATGGTCGAGAAGGGCTGGAACTTGTAGGTGCAACTGAAGAAAAGCATAGCAGGAATGAGTAGCTGCTGGGGCACTCAGTGTGGCTCAAAACTCAGATGTTCTAAATGTTGTTGAAGATGTACCAGGACAATCACTCGGGAACCGGAGTGAGAGATTTTGGCACTTCTCAACCTCGCTCTCCACCCTACTGCAGACGTGGAGCTCCTCTTCTTGGGTGGCAGCAGCAGTTGCAGCTGGTGACCCTCGTTTGGTGCCCTCTGTCTCTGCCTTCTCTGCAGTTCTTATCATTTGGACAAATGCTGCTCTTGTTTACAATAATGTAAATGTGGAGCGTCCCCTCTGCCATTGCTCCAGCTCAAATATTACCCCCTGTGCCATTCCCACCTCCTCCTTCACACAGATGGAGCCTGGGAGGCAAGGGAGGAAGATTGCTTTTTCCCGATATCCCTGCATCGATCCTGGAGACTGCAAGCCCCAGGTGACTGCGCCGCCCAAACATTCGATCTGTGTAGGTACTGGAGCTGCTGTTGGGCTTTTTCTATCCCTCTCACCTAACAGGACTTCCCTTCTCAGCTCTAAACCCAGCTGTAACACGGGGACCGTGGATGCAGCCCTCAGTTTCTTTACTGCACCTCATTACTGCTGCTCCAGCCCTGAGCAAGGGCTGCCTGGCCATGACAAACTGTGCGCTGGCTTTGTGATTTGTGTAAGCTCAAATTTTCCACTAATTCACTTATATATACTAGATGGAAAACACAGCCTCGGGGCTGCTATAAACCATGCTGCTGTAGCCGCAAAGGGCTGTCCTGGCAGCCGGGGAATCGCTGGAGCATGCCGAGCACCGGGGCCGGAGGAAGGAGCGGAATTGAGCTGCGGCACTTGCCAGAGGAGCTGCAGCGTGGGAGCGGCCCCGGCCCCTCCGTGCAGCACATGCAGCTCCGGTGGCACCTGCCCGGCGCAGCTCCGTCGGCTTGGGTCCTGGCACGGGCACCTGCTGGCCGGATCGTGGGTGGGAGCGACCGTCGTGTCCCGGCCGCCACACCGGCCACGAACGGGAGGTGTGTTGGGCTGAGATTAAGTAGTACCTTGCTCTCCTGCAGCCTCATTCCACCCGAGTGCTTTGGGTTTGTGCTGTGGTGCAGTCGCGAAGCTTTAATTTTCTGTATAACCCACCCATGGACAATCTGAGTGCTTTCTGTCAAGAACAGCGAAGGTGCCACACTGGCTGACTCCCCAGACAATTGCTTGTCTTGTTACAGACAGCTGTTGACCTGTTCCTTTAATGTTAGAAGCCTGCATCTAACGGCTCTCTTAAGCCAGCCTTCTTCCTTCGTTTTAATGAAATTGTCTCTTTAGCCTTTTTCCTGGGCTGGCTTTTCAACGAGAACATTAGAAAGAGTCTGCTCAGTTCTTTCCTCCGCTAACATCTTGCCCAGAGCTAACTTGCAGCTTCACTCTGTCAGCTGTAAGATATAGATATACTGTTGTCTTAATTACTCATATTTCTCCTGCTGCTCATAATTCTGCTTGTTCCACCAAAGAGCTCTTCAGAGAGCTTTACTGCTTCCCTTCCCCTTTCTTTGGGGCTTTAAAGGTTGTCAGATATAGAAACGATCCTTGTTGCGGAGCTTTGGTGGTGACAGTGTCCTTTGTGGAGAAGATTTAGGGGGATGGGAGAGCTAAACGGGAACGCTTTTAGCCTACATCTCTGCGGAAGGAGAGAATACAGGGAGCACTACCTTGCATAACAGCATCAGGGACTCTGTTTGGCAAATCCCTTCTCTAATGAATAGCGAGGCAGCTGTTTCTTCTTGCAGCTTAAAGTGTAGATGCTGATTGTCAGGAGTAGGGTTTTCTTTACTCTCTCCCCCCTTCTCTCTCTCCACCACTTAATGTATCTGTCTGACTGCTGTTTCTCAAAAAATACTGTTGAAAATTGGTTGGACACTTAAAAAATCCAAACCACTGTGCTATAGGGAAACCATAGTCCCTTTGTGGTTTCAGCTCTCTCTTTATGATTATATAGCACTGTTTCTGTTATCTGTAGTAATTAATCTGTCAGCTGCTGCAAGTATGGCATGGTGAGTAACCTAGAGCAGACCAACAGCATGACATCCGTGTTTTCCCAGCAGAGATTTGATCAAGTTTTATCCACGAAGTGAGCTCTTGAGTGAGTTGTGCCTTCAGCCAAAGTCTTTCACTCCTGGCTGTTTGAAGTCCACCCAGATTTTCACAGACCTCAGGTTTATAGAGCAAGAGAGTTCAGTAGCAGAATCTATCTTAGTATTCAGGTGTATCAGTTCAGCTGGCTGACAGGTTCAGGAAACGGTACTCTGAGTTCATATTCATTGCAGAAATTGTGAGCCTGTCAAACTGCTGTGGTTGAGCCTGTTTCCACCATAAAGCTTGTTGAGCTGGTGGTGTGGTTGAAGGCAGGACTGGGCAGGGTGTGCTTGCCACAAATCTTCCACTCCAAGTTTTGTTGTGGTTGCTTTTTAATAATTACTTGTTGAAAATGCTGGGCAAGTATGTGGGAAGAAAACTTTTCTCATCAGAGCAGTGAGATGGCAACACCACAGATAACACACAGCTCTTTGAGGTTTAAACTGACCTAATAGCAGTCAGAGGCAAATCAACAACAGGCTGTGAGATGTCAAGACCAAACTCTTCCAGTAGCACAGACATGACTAAAGAGCTTGGTAAAGGAAGCAAATGGGAGATAAGAGAGATCAGTGAGAAGAATTAGAAATAAAGAGTAATTCTGTGTTGGGTGGAGGAAGAGAAGGCTGAGAGGGGATTTAATTAATGTTTATAAATATCTGAGGGATGGAGGTTGGGGGTCGGGGGTGGGGGGAGAAACGACAGAGGCTCTGCTCACCTGCTCCCTGGGATAGGACAAGGAGCAATGGATGGAAGCTGCAGCACAGGAGGTTCCAGCTCAGCACAAGGGGGAACTTTTTTACTGTAAGGATCACAGAACACTGGAACAGGCTACTCAGAGAGGTTGTGGAGTCTCCTTCTCTGGAGACTTTCAAGGCCTGTCTGGATGCGTTCTTGTATGGTTCTGCTCTGGCAGGGGGTTTGGACTCGATCAATTTGGGTCCCTTCCAACTCCTAACATCCTGTGGTCCTGTGAGGAATAGCACGAGAAAACAGTTTGTCAGGTTAGAGCTCTGGTCTTGAAGAGCTGAAGGGGCTCAGAGTAGCTGTCTTTGACAAGTCAAGCTTCAAGCATGATCATAAGATAGAGTGCATGAGAAATCCATGCAAGTGGTAGCTCATTCCAAATCATTGTCTATAGGAAGATCAGTCAGGGAATAGCACATGATGACACAGTGCAGCTCCAGACCCAAGACTGCATAAGAGCACTGGTGAAGCCTACCCTGCTCAACCCCCAGGGGCCCTGATGTTTGTCACAGAAATGTGTCTGTCAAGAAGCTAATGGACACACAGTTTGTGACATGTGGCATCAGCATCTGCACCTCTCCTGTTTGCAGGGCGAGCTCTGCCTGAGGCAGGCTGCCCAAACATCTCATCTGCCCTTAGAAGAAGGCATAATACTCCACAAGGAGGGACTCTGGGAAGCTGGCAAGGCCCTGGGGCCATTGTCTCAGGCTCATGCTACTTCAAGGGCTGAAGGCGTAGCTTGAGGCTGCAGAGTGTAGGTGATACACAGATCTTTTACTCTATTTGCTCTTAGTTTCCTCTTGAAGTCCCAGCACTATGTCCTGACAGCAGCTCTGAGGGCATGTTGGCTGGTTAAGTGGGTGGTCAAGCATCTGCTTTGGCATCTAGTCCATTCTGGCAGCTACTCCACACTGAGCAATTTCCTGCCCAGTGCATCTTCTGCTGTGACACTGGGCAAACAACTTGACCTTGTGTCTCAGCTCTCCACAAGCGAGGATATTTCCCTATTAACTCCTCTCTACAAACCCAAGGGGTGCTAAAAGGAGTAGGTCTTATGACTGTGTGGTACTTGGATGCCATGGCAATGTAATTAGTTCTACAGCAATCTTACTAAAAATGTCCTTGGCGGAGGGGAGGATGGGGTGGGAGACTCCTGTAGAGGTCGGGTGTTCAAGGGAAGGAAGTTTGCAGACCACGACTCGACCGCACAACACTGGTCCTTCAACGCAGATATGCATCCAGAGGTTCAGAGCATGAAAGTTACTACGTGTATGAGATGCAATGCAGCACAAACTGTTTGAAATCCTAATAGGTTATGTAACAGCCTTCCACCCCCAGCAAGTCTTCTGAAAATTTTATATGGTATCTTGGGCCAAAACTCTTTTTGAGCTGATGTATAGCTTTGGTAAATTTCAGGAAAGTCTTCCTGGTACTTTCTCTCTCTCTCTTCAGTGTTATGTAAGTATCCAGGAACTTCTGGGCTGCTAAATCCAAGGGAGAGAGAGGCACAGGGTTCTGCACAGAACCCCTCGGAAAGCCTCAGTGCAGAAAAGCTGTGCTGCTGATAGTTTCTCTCTGTTTCCCTGCCAAACCCCCAGATTTTGGCAGCCTGGCTTGTCTTTTCCCTTTTTGTATCCGTTAGGTCTTTTCCTTCCCTACCCTCAGAACGACCTCTGCAGTGATGGTTGCCAAATGTGACCCATATTAAATATGAGGATGTGTATCAGCATCCACAAGCCACACACTCTTGAGATGTTAAAGCCTTTCCTCTGGAGCAGCAGCCTGGGAGCTGTCTGAAGCGTTCGGAGTTAACACTTTAGCTCTGGTTAGCTGGAAGTTATTGCAGACTCGTGTCACCAAATTCCTTCCTCAGCTGTATCCTTCTTTTTACAGCCAGGAAGAAATTTGTTTCTGTCATTTGTGGTTAACCCTAGAGCACATTTATAGCAGAAATGATGGACAATATTTGTGGGTGAAGAAGATGAACAATAGTAGTAAAATTTAAGTGAGATAATCCAGCGAAGCAGTGAAGAGCAAACTTGGTGGTATTTTGGTGGATTTCTTTATTTGGATGTTGCTCTCCTTCATTTAAATCTTCTTGCATGCTGGGACAAGGCACAGCCAGTCATATATTCCACCCTGATGAATGAACCAGAGCTCAAGGAGTTTAGCTGAGGTTGGCTTCCCCTGCAAGAAAGATTGCTCTGTGTTGCCTGCATCATAATTTTAAGGCATGAAAACTATTCATCAGGAGAGGAGCACTTTAACTCCTTGAATCTTGCAGCTTGATTTTTGCAGGGTATGAAAAAGCCAGTGTCATCCACTGAAGATGATCAGAGTTTGCTCTGGGTTATAGTAAGTCTGTAAGGTCACCTTGATTCCGGTACATCAATGTGGTCCCGCCAGAATGTTCTTGATAAGGCAGCCCATTGCTGTGATTTAATCCAAATCTGTTTAATCATATATAATCCACATAATTCAAATATACTCACCAAGGCTCCAGTTTTATAGCTGTACTGAGGGGAGGGAAGTCTTGTGTTGTCACAAGTCATGCTGACATCAGTGGGGTTTCTTATTGATGTAGGACTTAGCGCCGGCACATGCAATTACAGCAAAATTTGGGGTTTAGCATATTTGCAATCCAGCGTGTTGTTAGGAGGCAGTTGCTTTGAGGTAAGTGAGTAGATGAACTCTGGGCCACGTCCAACAGAATCTCTGGCTGAGAGTTGTGCCCGGTGGTCATTCCAGGGAAAATATCTAGAACGATCTGAACTGATTTGTTGTGCAGTTAAAGAGTCAGAAATGTTTTGTTTGTATTTTCGGCTTGGATATTTCACTTCCCGCAAACTACAAAGAGAGCTGATGCCCCTCCCCAGGCATTCTGTATGGTTTCAGGAATGTTCCAGCCAAACCCAAAAGGTATTTGTCAGCATAAGTAATACCCAGACGTTGTGGCAGTGTTACTGGTTGCAATTTTCGCGTCCAAGACCCCGGTGTCGGATCGCAGTCCGTTTGCGCAGCCAGTGGTTAATGTGATGCACATGCAGCCCCGTGGCCTGATGCCTTCTAGCCCTGGAGCTGAGAAACCTGCTCCAGCCCACGGGTAACTGTAAACATCTGAGTAATCCTGCTCAAGTCAGTCCGTGCATCCGTTAGCTGTGCGAACCAACCCTTCAAAAACTGATGAAAAGGGCAAAAAGAAAACATGCTGCTTTCCAAGGCAATGAAACCCCAAACCTGCTCCAAGTCAAAAGCTGGAATAAATAAACAGTGCACGAGCTGAACGACTGAACTCGTGCTCAGAACCGCGGTTTATCACTTACCCACTGAAATCACAATGAACTGCAGCACTTCTGACTTGATTTTCTTTTTGTTTTTTTTTGGTGCCTTTGTGGCCATGTTGCAATTTCCCCTGGATTGGTGTTGATTGTAAATAGGCACACACATTAGCTAAAGCCAGATAATTTCTTCTGGCTGGCTTTGCCAGTAAATCACTGAGCTATGTAATTGGGTTTGTATAAAATTATGCACTGTGAACTTGGGAGTAAGTAAAACAGAAACAAAAAGTTGGGTTCTGCAAATCGGATCAATTTTCTGCAAGCCTTCCGGTTTTGACTCCGCATTTCTACTCCTGAGCGAGATCATTTTGATCATTCTTCAAATGCTGAGCACAGAAGCAAAGTACAGAACAAACCCAAGCAGAACTGGTAATAATTTCTGGTTTGGCTTGTAGGTGGAGTTGAATACAATGCCCACATTTATGGTTTAACTACAAGCAACACAATATGAAGATGGTGGTATTCAGGCACATACCCGAACCATTCGATTCAGGTAAATTGGATACAAGACTTTGACCAGCATGAGAAGAACAGGTGAGGACCCTTGAGAGTGAAGCTGAAATAATAACTATCTTGGTGGTCAGGGAGAAATATTTCCCCAGTAACACAATACATCTTCCATCAGAAACTCAAAATACTAATTACAATCTGCCTAAAGACTTATTATACACAAAGTGGAGATAGAAACATGTTTATATTATGGGGGAGGCTTATTTGCAGATAAGCAGGAAACCAGTCACACATCTTCACAAACATAATTTTAGCTGGTTTAATTAGCAGGTTTGCTTTGATTTAATTTAATTCAGTGATTCCTTCTATCTTTTCCGACACATGTGCAAATAAAACGTGCTGACCTGACTTCTGACACCCAGCTTCCTTTTTTTCCCCCCTTTCTCCCCATTGCTGTTGTTGTTGTTGTTGATTTCAGCAGTGTTTAGGCTGAAGCGATGGGGGTCAACACTTCCTCACAGCGTGGCCAACAGATGTAGCGTGGGGATGACAACTCCGCGTTTGAGTGGTCTTTTGTTAGCCCAGCACTGACTGATTGCTGAGGTGCTGGAAGCTGGGGTGTCAAAGGCCAGCTGAAATCCTCATAGCCTCTAGATCCCAATTCTATTAAGGGCTGGAATGACAACAAAATCTGCCCTTTTTCTTTTCTGTTTGCAGTTGCAGTGGGTTTTTTTTTTTTTGCTAGAGAGTGAGACCTTAGAAAGAAGCCCCACGTGTGCCTTTAGGAACTTAGGTTGTGCCTCGACTCTGGGTTGAAAAGCAACCTTTAAAAGCTGTCAGGATGCATAGATTTAAGGCTTGAAGGTTTGGTGGGTTTATTTAACAGTGATAATAGTTATTGACTGCATAAAAAAAACCCTAGTCCAGAATAAAAAAAATGCTGCTTTCATGCACTGTCAGGGGGGAAAAAAAAAAAGAGAAGTAAAAAACTGTGTTGCCTTTTTGTTGCTCTGAGTGCTTGGAAAGTATTTTGTCTTCCTGAGGTCAGAAAAACAATTGCTAACACACCAGGTGTTGCTCTCCTTTCTCTCTCCACCCCTCCCTTTCGCTGTGTCTCACAGATGTATCACAGGTAATTAAAACAATGGCTGAAAGGTTTCAAAGCTGTTGTAGCCTTTAGTTGACTTTTAAAATTAGTATTTGAAGCAGAATGGTAAAATTAATTTGTCTCTGGCTCCAAAAAAGTGCTCTTCACTCGAGCAATGGACTTTACAACAATGCCAACAAAAAGAGTGAAATTAATATTAGACTTGCCTTTATCTAGGGTTACTCTGCTAACTGTTTTATAGTGGAAATTAATTTCAATCTCATGCTGATGTCTCCAAGTCATGAATGCAGCAGTTCCAGCATGCAGTCAGATAGCTCTCCCTCTTCATAACCCTGGTAAAAACGATAATTCAGAAGGAGTAAACTTGCCAGGCCAATTAAATGATTCTGCCTCTAGATAACGGAAAGATGAAGTATGCATTCTTGGCCTGTAAAATATGTAAGATTGGAAAGTGCTATTAAGGAAGCATGATGGAGTTATTTTGACAGGAACAGTAATTTTTCAGGTTCATCTTTCTACCGAGAAAAATACTTTAGAGACTCTGAGAAGCGAAGACTTCTCGATGGGCAGTTTTTGATGTTGGAACACTTCTGGGTTTTTTTCCCCATCTCTGTTATTTTGTGTTTCGGTTTCTTGCTTCAGTAGTAGGTTCAGAAAATGTGTGCTTCAGACATTATGGAATGCTTGGTCTGTGCCACAGGATCTTATTCTTAAAATAAACTTCCCTGTAATATATTCTTTTTGATCCTTGAAAACAACCCTTCATCTTTACAAACACGTGTTACATCAGTGGGAAGCAGCTCCTTTTCTGCCTTTTTGCTCTCCTCTTCTGCTTTACTGGTTGGTCCCTCTTTGGAGGTTGGTACTCCTTGGCATGGGCAGGAATGATGGCCATGACTATTGGGAAGCAGCTCCTTTTCTGCCTTTTTGCTCTCCTCTACTGCTTTACTGGTTGGTCCCTCTTAGGAGGATGGTACTCCTTAGCATGGGCAGGAATGATGGCAGTGACTATTGGGAAGCAGCTCCTTTTCTGAATAATAATAAAAAAAAGATAGAATCAACCAACCAGGTTGGAAGAGACCTCCAAGCTCATCCAGTCCAACCTAGCACCCAGCCCTATCCAGTCAACCAGACCATGGCACTAAATGCCTCATCCAGGCTTTCCTTGAACACCTCCAGGGACGGTGACTCCATCACCTCCCTGGGCAGCCCATTCCAATGCCAATCACTCTCTCTGTGAAGAACTTCCTCCTGACATCCAGCCTATACTTTCCTCAGCACAACTTGAGACTGTGTCCCCTTCTATTGCTGGTTGTCTGTGAGAAGAGACCAATCCCCACCTGGCTACAGCCTCCCTTCAGGTAGTTGTAGCCAGCAATAAGGTCTGCCCTGAGCCTCCTCTTCTGCAGGCTAAACAACCCCAGCTCCTTAGCCTGGAGAGCCTTTTTGCTCTCCTCTTCTGCTTTACTGGTTGGCCCCTCTTTGGATGTTGGTACTCCTTAGTATGGACAGGAACGATGGCAATGACTATGTACAGAAAAGGCAAATTGAGGGATTTCCAGGTGTTTTAAAGGAGGCTGAATGAGGCACTTAGTGCCACAGTTTGGTTAATTAGAAGGGTTATGTGACAGGTTGGACTCAGTGATCCTAGAGGTCTTTTCCAACCTAGTTAATTTTGTAATTCTGTGTGATTCTGTGAAAGGAATTCACAGAATCCCAGCATGTGAGGGTCAGAAGTGACCTCTGTGGATCAGCTAGTCAGGGTAGCCCAGAGCAGGGTGCTCAGGATTGTGTCCAGATGGGTTTTGAGGCTCCACAGCCTCTCTGGGCAGCCTGGTACAGTGCTCGGGCACCCTCAGCAGCGGTTCAGGCGTAGAATTGGTTCAAGTGTAGAATTTACATATTAACATCCCCCCTCCTGCCTGCAATGCAGGATGAAAGGTTTTGCACATCCCTCGTTGGTTTGTGGGGATCCTTGCCTGGTATGGATGTCAGCACTCACGTAGAGTGAGTGCTTTTACGTGTGTCCTTTTGAAAACCTGACAGATACCAGGGAGCAGAGTACAAACCAAAAATATCAATACCAAGACATTTAAATAACAACTCTTCCCCATTAGGCTAAACCAAACACCTCTTGCTATTTATGCAAATATTTCCTGTTGATTACAGGCAGCCTAATCTTTTCCTCTTTCTTTGCTCCTCTGCAAGCCTTCCTCACTCAGCACGCGTAGCTATTGCAAACAGCTGCAATTGTGGGCAAGAACAAGACTTCAATACTCATCCTTGCGTCAACACTACTCAATTTGACAGTGTGTTTTTGCCAGGTGGAACAAAGAGCAATAAATTAGTTTTGAACATTTATGATCTTGCATTATAAAGACTGCAACAGACTGTGTTCAAAATCAATTGTCAGAGTGATGGGGGAGTAATAACTCTGGTCCTGTAACCTTTTACGTATCTGCAGGCTGGCTAAGGGCACATTTCGAGATCTGCTGCCATATTTCATTATTGCTACACATCTGAAAGACCTTCCTTGATTCTTAAAGGGGAAAAGAAAGAAGAAAGAGGGGGAAAAAAATAAAAAAAAGAAAGAGAAAAAAAGAAAAACAAAAAGAACAATAAAAAAGATGGGAAAAAAGAGAGAAAATTAAAGAAATAAAAAAAGAAAGAGGAAAAAAGGAAAAAAAGAACAATAAAAAAGAGGGAAAAAAGAGGAGGGAAAAAGAAATAAAAAAGAAAGAGACAAAAGAAAGAAAGAACAATAAAAAAGAAGAAAAAAAAGAAATAAAAAAATAAAAAGGGAAAAAAGAGAGAAAAAAGAAATAAGAAAGAGGAGAAAAGAAAGAGAAAATAACAATAAAAAAGAGGGGAAAAAGGAAATAAAGAAAGGGAAAAAGAAAAAAACAATAAAAAAGAGGGAAAAGAGAGAAAAATAAAGAAAGAGGAAAAAAGAAAGAGATAAGAACAATAAAAAAAGGGGAAAAAAGAGAAAAAAAGAAATAAAGAAAAAGGAAAAAAAGAAAGAAAAAAGAACAATAAAAAGAGGGAAAAAAGAAACAAAAAAAGAAAGGAAAAAAGAAAGAAAAGAACAATAAAAAAGAGGGGAAAAAAGAAATAAATAAAGGAAAAAAGAAAAAAGAACAAAAAAAAAGAGGGGAAAAAAGAGAAGAAATAAAGAAAGAGGAAAAAAGAGAGAAGAACAATAAAAAGAGGGAAAAAAGAAAAAAATAAAGAAAGGAAAAAAGAAAGAAAAGAACAATAAAAAAGGGGAAAAAAGAAATAAAGAAAGGAAAAAAGAGAAAATAACAATAAAAAAAGAGGGAAAGAAGAGAAAAAAGAAATAAAGAGATAAGAGCAATAAAAAAAGAGGGAAAAAAGAGAAAAAAGAAATAAAGAAAAAGGAAAAAAGAAAGAAAAAAACAATAAAAAGGGAAAAAAGAAAAAATGAAAAAAGAAAGGAAAAAGAACAATAAAAAAGGGGAAAAAAGAGAGAAAAAAGAAATAAAGGAAAAATGAACAATAAAAAAGAGGGAAAAAGAGAAAGAAAAAAGAAATAAAGGAAAAAAGAAAGAAAAATAAAAAACTGGGAAAAAAAGAGACAGAAAAAAAGAATAAAAAAAGAAAGAGGAAAAAAAGAAAGGAGGAAAAAAAATGATAAAAAAAGAGGGAAAAAAGAAAGAAAAAAAAAAGAAATGGATTAGAGTTCAGTAGAGCTGGGTGAATAACTGCTAATTAATAATTCATTCAATGAATTTTGCTTTGTATTCTGTGGGAAGAATAAAAAAATCAGTTGTCCAATTTTCTTTTCATGAGCTCTATTGGCTACTTGGGTGCTGTTGTTTTTTGCTTTAAATCCAAACTAGAAGTGGGAATCCAGGGCGTGTTGCTCACCTGTGATTGATGAGTCTGGTGGCACTGGTCTAATTCCCCAATTAATTGAGGAGAAATACTAGAATAAATATCATGATGAAATCTTGGAGGAGACAGTGTGTTGAAAAAAAATGCCTTTCTCTACATGCTCCCAATCAGCTTCTGAGAGTACTACTGAAAGTACAAATCCGAGTGCGTGAAAATTGTTGGAAAGGAAATGCAAATGAGGCAGGAATGTGGCCAAGCCAAGGTCATTACAAGACACAAATGAGTTCCTGTAGACTTCAACAGGATTTTCCAGCTGTAGTTTGCCCTCCTTAGCTCTAGCACTCATTTTGGGAGAAGGCTACTAAATCCTGGGGGTAAATATAGAGGTCAAGGTAAATGGCAGCTGCATGGAAGGTCCCTGGCTCCCCAGCTGGCAGGGTTGTGTTTTATGATGGTGTGATGTTTAATAACAGAGAAACCACAGCAAGAGTTGTCATCTTTTGGCTTTATTCACATCTTAGCTGGCAGGTTTGCATCCCACCAATGTGAGCTCTGCTGGGCAAAGAGGCATTGATGGACTTCTGTATATAGAATCATAGAATCACAGAATGGTTTAGGTTGGAAGGGACCTCAAGGATCATCCAGCTCCAACCCCCTGCCATAGGCAGGGACACCTCCCACTAGAGCAGGCTGCTCAAGGCCTCATCCAATCTGGCCTTAAACACCTCCAGGGAGGAAGCATCCACAGCCTCCCTGGGCAACCTGTGCCAGTGTCTCACCACCCTCACTGTAAAGAACTTCCTCCTAACATCCAGTCTAAATCTCCCCTCTGCCAGTTTATCACAGTCTCACAGTATCACCAAGGTTGGAAGAGACCTGGTAGATCATCAAGTCCAACCTGTTACCACAGAGCTCAAGGCTAGACCATGGCACCGAGTGCCACGTCCAATCCTGCCTTGAACAGCTCCTCTTCCTGACATTACCAGACCTTGTAAACAGTCCCTCCCCAGCCTTCCTGTAGGCTCCTTTCAGATACTTGGTTTCTGCCTAAATAGAGGTAAAACAGTTAAATATTTCCCAACAAAATACCCATCTGTAATCTCCAGGGCCGTGCATACCATCCAACTGTCATTTCCTTTGATTAACCTTCACCTGACCTCCCTCCCTGAGGCAGTTTCAGATCCTTTCGTTCCTCCATTGAAGTATTGCCCTCTATCAGGTGAGTACATCTGTCACTCAGGAGCTGCCCATGCGACTGGACAACTTGGGGTGATGTTGCAGGGCAGAACTGTGCAGAATCAGCCACGGGTTAGACAGCCCAATCTAAGCTGGGGAGCTGATATCACCTGCTGGAGGTACCTAGAGGTGAAAAGGATGCAGAGCTTGCATAAACAGTTGAAGACAGCTGAAATTAAAGAGTATATGTGGATTGTTTTATGAGTGTTGTGAAATAGGATATGGAACTTTTGGAGCCAGTCCAAAGGAGGCTGTGAAGATGCTCATAGGGCTGGAGCAGCTCTTCTATGACCACAGGCTACAAGAGCTGGGGTTCTGCAGCCTGGAGAAGAGAAGGCTTTGAGGAGATCTTGGAGTGGCCTTCCAGGATATGAAGGGGGCTACAGAAGGGCTAGGGAGGGACTATTGACAAGGGCTTGTAATGACAGGATGAAGAGGAATGGGTTTAAAGTGGCAGAGAGGAGATTGAAAGTGGATGTTAGCAAGAAGTTCTTTGCAGTGAGGGTGGTGAGACACTGGCACAGGTTGCCCAGGGAGGTTGTGGAGCACAGAATCTCCCAACATGATCTTTGATCACATTGGGTGAATCTGTGCTCCACAACCTCCCTGGAGGTGTTCAAGGCCAGGTTGGATGAGGCCTTGAGTGACTTGTTCTAGTGGGAGGTGTCCCTGCCTATGGCAGGAGGGTGGAACTTGATGATCTTTGAGGTCCCTTCCAACCTAAACCATTCTATGATTCTGTGAAATATTTAAGACCAGCAAAGAATCATGACTGAGATCAAAAGGACTTTTCTCTTACAGCTCTGCAGTGCCAGTTTGTGGAGAATAAAGTTGCCGACAGAAGGGAATCAGAATTAATGAATCACCTCCTTCCAATCCCAGTCTGGCTCAGGAGCAGTGTGGCAGTAGGACAAGGGAGGTTCTTCTGCCCCTGTACTCAGCACTGGTCAGGCCACCCCTTGAGTGCTGTGTTCAGCTCTGTGCTCCTCAGTTCAGGAGAGATGTTGAGGTGCTGGAAGGTGTTGAGAGAAGGGCAGCAAGGCTGGGGAGGGGCCTGGAGCACAGCCCTGAGAGGAGAGGCTGAGGGAGCTGGGGGTGTGCAGCCTGCAGAAGAGAAGGCTTAGGGCAGAGCTCATTGCTGTCTACAACTACCTGAAGGGAGGCTGTAGCCAGGTGGGGTTGGGCTCTGCTGCCAGGCAAGCAGCAACAGAAAAAGGGGACACAGTCTCAAGCTGTGCCAGGGCAGGTCTAGGCTGGATGTTAGGAGGAAGTTGTTGGCAGAGAGAGTGATTGGCATTGGAATGGGCTGCCCAGGGAGGTGGTGGAGTCACCATCTCTGGAGGTGTTGAAGCAAAGCCTGGCTGGGGCACTTCGTGCCATGGTCTGGTTGGTTCGTGCCATGAGTAGGGCTGGGTGCTAGGCTGGACTGGATGAGCTTGGAGGTCTCTTCCAACCTGGTTGATTCTATGGTTCAATGGTGGAGTTTGGAAATGGTCACCACAGTTGATTTTACCAGCTTGAAACCCAGGAGGCTTGTGCCTGATGTCAAGTATTTTTTATATACCAGAGAGCAAGAACAAATGCACCTTAACAAGGCCAGGAGAAATAAAGCATTGACCTTCATGCTTATAAATTTCAGTCCATCCTAACAGAACCTTTTGTGTGGCAGTTTGCAAGAAATGTTGTTGCTTTGTGTCAGAGCTTGGGACAGTTTTTTGACCTCTTCTTATGTAAATCCTGAAAATTCAGCCAGGGTTGAATATTATGGAACTGAGATATAAGCAATGCAGTCAGATGGCACATTTGGCTGACAGCATCGAAGAGCAAAGCCTACATTGAGTCCACAGCTTCTGCTTATGTAATAGAATTTTTTTTGGCATGATAATAAGGGCCACTTGTGATGAAATACCTCTTCATCCAGAGTCAGCTGGTATGGTGGCTCATGGTTGTTCCTAAGAGCTAAAACTATGCTCCTTGATTCTAGGCTTAACTCAAATCTTTCCTATTAGGTTAAAAAAAATGTGCTATCAGAGGCCTCAGAATCATACAAATTGTTATAGATGAGGGTTGACTCATCCCAAAAGTCACTCTCTAATTAAACAGCTCAGGTTTCCTTAGCATCAGGCATCCTGTAAAGGTCTTACATGATTTTTGTTGATTAAAAAAAAAAAAATATTTCTCCAGTTCTTATTATTTTGTTTTATGCAGTTTGGAGAACAGAATATACAGAGAGAGTGATTGGCATTGGAATGGGCTGCCCAGGGAGGTGGTGGAGTTGCTGTCTTCTGGAGGTGTTGAAGCAAAGCCTGGCTGGGGCACTTCGTGCCATGGTCTGGTTGATTGTCTAGAGCTGGGTGCTAGGTTGGACTGGATGAGCTTGGAGGTCTCTTCCAACCTGGTTGATTCTGTGATTCTATATTTTGCTACGTTTGCCTGGAGCACAGCCCTGTGAGGAGAGGCTGAGGCAGCTGGGGGTGTGCAGCCTGCAGAAGAGGAGGCTCAGGGCAGACCTCATTGCTGGCTACAACTCCCTGAAGGGAGGTTGTAGCCAGGTGGGGTTGGTCTCTTCTGCCAGGTAAGCAGCAACAGAACAAGAGGACACAGCCCCAAGTTGTGCCAGGGGAGGTCTAGGCTGGATGTTAGGAAAAAGTTGTTGCAGAGAGAGTGATTGGCATTGGAATGGGCTGCCCAGGGAGGTGGTGGAGTTGCCATCCCTGGAGGAGTTGAAGCAAAGCCTGACTGGGGCACTTCGTGCCATGGTCTGGTTGACTGGCAAGGGCTGGGTGCTAGGTTGGACTGGGTGATCTTGGAGGTCTCTTCCAACCTGGTTGTTTCTATGATTCTATGCTTCTAATAGCAATGGAAGACAAAGTATGGGAAATGTGTTTAATAAACATGCAATGTTTCAGGGTTTCTCCTTGACCCCCAGGCTGCTGGGCAGCATTGAAAACCAGTCAGTTTGCAAAGGCGAAAGGATCGGTGCAAGCAGATTTCCGCGCAAACGCCGAACACTGGAGCTCTGCCTTCTGCAGAGAGGTTATAATCTATTTTGCAAGCTTTTATTCATGCTGGATTTTTTCCATTCCAGTGGGCAAGTTACATTTTGTAACTCATGTGGATGCAAATGCAGAGTGGAGATGCTGGTGAGAGATGCCAACGTGAAAGGGTTGGTGAAGTTCATGCCGGTGCTGAGATCCTGCTCTGGTGTGAGCCGTTGTGGTTCATAGGATCACAGGGTGTTAGGGGTTGGAAGGGACCCAAAGAGATCATGGAGTCCAAACCCCTGCCAGAGCAGGACAATACTATCTAACACAGATCACAGAGGAACACATCCAGACAGGCCTTGAACGTCTCTAGAGAAGCAGACTCTGCTCAACAATATTTTCACTAATACCTAGAAAAAGCCATCACAGAATTCCACAGGGAATGCAAAGAAATTCCCAGTTTTGGAGTGAAAGTGACCTGCTATTGTCCCTGTTAAGATTTCTGCAAGCCATTCTCCAGAGCAAACATTTCCCATCAAATCCTCCCCAAAAGCAGCCTGCTCTGCCCGAGCATTCTGTGGTGCCAGAGGTGGACTCACCTGGAGAATTGCAGCGGAGGAACAAAAAGAAACTGAGCTTGCCTTAGGGATTGAGGTCAGGTGGAGGTTAATCAAAGGAAATGACAGTAAAATGGCATTCAAGGCTCTTGCTACATTTTTAATCATTCCTCTCTCCCGCTCATAAAAGACACAAGAGCTGTACAACTTTTTTTTTACCACTGTATTTAACCTGGGATTTGGTTTTGGGGGTTTTTGGGTTGGGGTTTTTTTTTGGCCCTGATGACTTTAAAAGTCTCTTTTCTTTTAGATTTCTCTCACGGATTTTGCTCCCAAAAACGTTGGGTTGCAGGGCCTGAGAAATGTGTGTGGGAAATGGAGAATGTGTGTGTGGGGGGAAGAAGAATGTTAAGAAAAGGGAGTAATTTTCCCCAGAATATCTCTCATTTCTATCTTCTCTTTCTAACGTGATAGATGTCGAAGGATTTCTAGAAGTCATGAGGGTAGGGAATAAACACTGAGGAAAGCTAAATATTCACATTATTACACAAGTGCCAGGCTAAGTAAAGTCCATGAGTGCAACTGCTGGAAAGAAGAATAGTTTCTTTCAGGCTCTGCTGGTCTACAAGTAATTGCTCTGGGTTTAAGTGGAGATGTTTTCTGTGTCTACAAAATCGATCTTAGAACAACCTTCAAGGCTGCACTGAGGTTTTGCAGTCCTGTTTCGGTTGGTGAGCTGTCAGTTAGATCCTGATTCTGTGGATGTGAAAAAGCCTCCATTTAGGAACTTTTGTCTTTTTGGCCAGGTTTGGACTCGTCACGTTTTTCTGGTCACCTTAGGTAACTTTGGCATAGCTACAACAGGAACAGCAGCAACTTTATGTAACTTATAACTGCCTGGGGCAGCTCTTCAAAAATGTGAGCAATGCATTTTAACCTTTTTTTTTTTCCCCTTCTTCTTTTTCTTGNGATGCAGAGAATCCTAGAGGATATATCTTAAACCCAAACAGCTCTCAGCTGGGGTAGCTTGGCTAGAGCAAACGTATTCTCCCTGCTCTTCAGATCATACACCACGAAGCGTTATGCATCGAGGACCTTCAGTGATGCAGCTGGGAGCTGTGCTGAGGCGAGACCTGGTGGTGTTAAGCCTTTGGGTGGCTTAAAGAAAATATAAGCCAGCAGACTCATGCTATATTAGCACCACTGTCAGCTGCAGGAAGGAGAAAAAAAGCTGGTTTATACGCACACTTTCTCCCACATCTTGGGGAAAAAGCCCCCAATTAATCTGGAAGCCATTTCTTTGTGTGACATTGTGCCTTTTATGGCTGTGATTGCTACCGGTAATGTGGCACTTTTCTGCCAGGTCCCACGTAGGGAAGGCTGCCACATGGGTGCCAGATGGGCCGTTTGCCAGGGAGCAAGAGCAGGAGGAGGAGGAGGGAAAGCCCTGCTCCACCCTGTGAACACCACTGACAAAAAGCCTGATGGGCAGTTTTGGGGAAAGCAGAGAACTGGGTAAAAGTGGGAAATACGTATCTGAGGTCACGAGGTGGAGGCTGAGCTGCGTTTGCCTCTCTAACCCCGAGGCTCGGCAGCTATGGGAGGAAGGCTGAGCTCTGGAGATTGGCTTGTAGGAACTGCACAGCAACAAGTGCCCGAATTTGCAGGCACAGGCAGATGGGTGACTGGAGTATTTTCACGTTTACAGGATCTGACTGTGATTTTATGATGCTGTAACAACGTCGGTGTAATGTTTATGGAGGGCATTTCTCAGCGGTACTCAGAATCAGCCTCAGCAGCCGATTATATGGCCCACAGCTTCCCTCTCCTGTAAAACCTCTCTATTAGGAATGGAAGTACAAAGAATTTTTGGTCTGTCTTTGGCAAAATCTGTTTAAGGAAAGGCAGAGCAAAATGTGAGAGACCATTTCAACTGAAAATCGAGTAGCTGGCTTGCAGGCAGCTCTAACTGCTGACATCTAGATTGCTACAGGACTGAGAACACTGGAATTTTTTCCTCCTAAACAATATAACCTCAGACTTTTTCTGATGTAAATACCAAACAATCATGGCCAAATCATCCCTCTATTTTTCAAGCATTAAAAGAAAAAGAAATAGGCTATTATATGCCTGCATACCCCAAATTTTCAAATACAGGAACTGTTAAGTTGGTTTGAGCATTTTTAATCCAATCATTCAGGCCAGCTTCCAAAATGTGAATCATAACTTTCCTTAAAGGTTTCTTTTTGAAAGTAGCTGCATGTCTTTAGTCTTTCTTTATTCTTTTCCACCCAAAACCCCAGAGCTGACTGGAAAAGGTGCCAAGTCTGATGGTCAGTGGAAGACAGTGGGGCTGAAATGAAAGCTCTCAAATGCAGCATCCAAACACATTTAATTGCTGTGTGTTCTTCCTGCATGGCCTGGCAGTCAAAATAATAGGGGCTGGGAATGGATCCAGTCCTGTACCTCTGACCTGAGTATCCTAGGGATCATCAACCAACCAGGTTGGAAGAGACATCATCTGCCTGTGGGGTGGGAGGACTAGAGGGATCATTGCTCTCTGTCCTGCCCATGGGTATCATCTCAGACCAGGGCTGTGTGGATAAGAGCTTTTCATGTTAATGAAGCTGGATCAGTGGACAATGTGGGTGGTGAAATGCTGGCACAGGTTGACCAGAGAAGTGGTAGGAGCCCCATCTCTGGAAACATTCAAAGTCAAGCTGGACAGGGTTGAAGATACATCAGGAACAGTGTGACCAGTAGGACAAGAGAAGTTATTCTTCCCCTGTACTCAGCACTGGTCAGACCACACCTTGAGTGCTGTGTCCAGTTCTGGGCCACTCAATTCAAGAGAGATGTTGAAGTACTGGAAGGTGTCCAGAGAAGGGCAACGAAGATGGTGAGGGGCCTGGAGCACAGCCCTGTGAGGAGAGGCTGAGGGAGCTGGGGGTGTGCAGCCAGGGCTTCTACTGGGTGACTTGACTCTAATCAAATCCTTTGTGGGTGCAGAACCAGTAATTTGAGAGTGCTTCACTTCTCAGAAGGCTTCTGTAATAAATCCTCAGCATAATCATGATTCAGAAAAAGAAATGAGCCACAAAAAAGCGGAGGTTGGGCTAGATGACCATTAGTGATTCCTTGCAACCCAAACCATTCTAGGAGTCCACAGAAACAGGGGCAAAGCTTTACACTGGTTTTGTGGTGTTTTCCCAGATGCCAAGTCGGTTTGGAATAGCTGTATGGTAACTTTCTGCCAGCTGGGTTGTTCCTTCTCCAGGTGATTCGCACATTGGTGCAACAGTAGAAACAGAAGCAGAAAGTGAGGTGAGGTAGGCAATGTTCCTGAGGCTACTTGCTTTGTCATATGGCTACTTGCTTTGTCATATGAAGTTAACTGAATGCTTAATGCATGCCAAAATGGAAGCAAAGCTCTGCTGTGGAGGTGTTCCCTGCTGCAGAAGGATGGGAGCGATCTGAGAGAGGTCATTAAAAGCGGTGACATTTCTTCAGGGCACGAGAAACATGAACCACAGCAAAAGCTGACTGGAAGGAGACACCTCTGCAGTCAGAGGTGTGGTCTGTACTGGAATCATCAGAAATTTGGAGAATTACGGCTGCCTGGGTAGCCCTGAGAGGCTTTGGACCATTTGCTGTGGCCACTTCTGGTTCTTAGCTTAGGAAATGTGTCACTATTTTACTCTGGCATCTGCTCAAAGTACTAATTCTGTGGATCAGTGTCTTTCAGATGAAGAAAGTGAAACCCTTTCTCTTTTTTTTTTTTTTTTTTTGCCCCTGGTGTCTGAGTAAATTGATATCAAATACTCTAATGAAAAGACAACTGTTGTCAGCAGAGACAAGCAACAAGAAAATCTGGGACAGGAGGTAACTTCATGATGGATTCTACATCCTCAGGGACTTTCTGGGCTCTGAGGATTAATTTTCTATTACATCCACGTGAGAGGCTTTTCTTAAATACACTTCCACTAACAACTTAATGCTTTTTTCAATTACAATGTCATAAAATGCTGCAACTTTTTGCCATTCTGCCACTTAGAGGCCAATGCTTTTATCATCGTGACCACTGCTGCCATCTTTTACTCTTCCTTCAATAAAGCATCTTTCTGCTGTCCCACCGAAGCCATGCCTTTGAAGAGAAAGGGGACCCTGCACAGAGGGAAAAACAAACCTTGGGAACAGCACTTTTCACTGGATGGTTGATAAACCCTCATTTCCCTTCGAGCTGACTTGGTTTCCTGCAAAAAGGCCATGCCTTGAGTGCTGTGTCCAGTTCTGGGCTCCTCGATTCAAGAGAGATGTTGAGGTGCTGGAAGGTGTCCAGAGAAGGGCAGCAAGGCTGGGGAGGGGCCTGGAGCACAGCCCTGTGAGGAGAGGCTGAGGGAGCTGGGGGTGTGCAGCCTGCAGCAGAGGAGGCTCAGGGGAGACCTCATTGCTGTCTGCAGCTACCTGAAGGGAGGCTGTAGCCAGCTGGGGTTGGGCTCTTCCCAAAGCAACCAGCAACAGAAGAAGGGGACACAGTCTCAAGTTGTGCCGGGGGAAGTATAGGCTGGATGTTAAGAGGAAGTTGTTGGCAGAGAGAGTGATTGGCATTGGAATGGGCTGCCCAGGGAGGTGGTGGAGTCACCGTCCCTGGAGGTGTTAAAGCAAAAGCCTGGATGAAGCACTTAGTGCCATGGTCTGCTTGGTTGGCTAGGGCTGGGTGACAGGCTTTGACTGGAAGAGCTTGGAGGTCTCTTCCAACTTGGTTGATTCTATTATTTGGTTCAGATGATTTAATGATATTTATGTATTACTTATTTTTACTGTAATTATTCCATGTACAGTGAATCTGAGAATGCCTTCACCAAAAGTGAATGTCCAGTGCCAGAATGTCCGCACAATTGGCTGTGACAAGAGACAGAGCATGATGGAAGAAGAGTTCCCTGCTGCAACCTTGTGCTGCACATACAGTCCAGGGCCTGGCAGCATGTGAGCCAATGGCTTGTAAATAGAATTGGTTTTAGATAATAACAGGTTGTGGCTTATTTGTAGGAAAGTGCTCAGTAGCTGAAATGATTTACAATAGTTTGAATAATTTGGGGTTCTACATACAGATATGTAGTGGTTTGGAGTAGAAAAAAGGGATAGCATTAAGGTGTCCTGCGCAATAAGGAGAGTCTAAGGTGCTCATGAAGCTGCCTTCACCTCTCGTGACATGGATCAGTGTTGCCAGTAACACATTTTTTCTGGTAGAACAAGACTTTGGAGGGCTTCTGTGCCTGGGGACTTAACTGAACCGTTGTGCTTTTGTGGGCACCACCAAGGAGGAGATGCATTGGTTGGACAAGACAGCTCAGAGCTCTTTTATTGGGGAAATACTGAGCCAGTTGCCCAAGAAAATGGTGGTGTTATTTTTATGGCTTTGCAGCAAACTGTGTTTTAAAATCCAGAGCAAACCGAACCGAGAAGCTGGAAGAAATGTCTGTTGAAGAGACAGGGCAGACATGGAGGCGCCCATAGGAGACCTTCTTGTTCCTCTGGGGAGAGCAAAAGATCTTAGTGCAGGATGAGTGGATTCAACCATTGGTACCTGTTGGAAGATAAGGCTGCCTAGCTGCTTTTTCACCTGTTCTCTGTCTCCTTCGTTGAGGCAAATGGGTAAAATCCTTTCTGGGCCGGCAGCTTCGTGTGTCAGAGTTAAGAACATAAACTGACTGAGTTCATCTCTGCTTTCTTCTGCGCCTCCACCTTATAAAACAAAATTGGAAGGAAATTATGGTCACAAAACCTGATTTTTGCCTCTGTTCTGGCCTTCACTACAGAGCTACCTGCCAATTAATATTTGTGTATACCTTTTGAAATACCTGACCTTTGGGGAGTTGACAGAGCTATAATATTAGTCTTTGTGTGCCAGCCTGGCTTTTAAACTCCCTGCCTAGTGGATGCAAGTTCAGTGGATACAGATCTGAAACTTGATTTCCTCAGTATAGCTGCATTAGCATTCAGCTGTGGGTATGTAAGATAATAGTATTAAAAGCAACCTTCCATCCTGTTGTCATGGATGCAGCACAGCCCAATCCTGGGCGCAGTGTACCACCAGTCTTTGTACAATCTCATTTTGATCTGCAAAAAAATGTTAATTTAATTATAGCAGAAATTCTCTGGTGGTGTGCAAGGTATGATTTTAGCCTCTGTTCCCAGCAGCCAAACGTCAGAATTGAGCTGCTCATGGTCTTTGTCCAGCCCTAATTTTTTTTTTCTTCCTCTCTTTCTGTTTTTTTTTTTTTCTCTCTCTTTTTTTTTTTTTTCCCTCTCTCTCTCTTTTTTTTTTTTGCATTCCAAGTATCTGTCAGTATTAGTTATGAGACTGTGTGAAATAAGTAGCCATGAAAGATGCCTGCTTTTATGACAGAGTGAGCGGTTTCATGAATTTTAAAGGCGCGCATTTGTATTTTCTGTTCTCCAACCTCTCGGGCTGCTCACAAATATGACAGAAGATAATTGTTTGAGGAATTATGATGCCTTTCAAGATTTTTCAGGATATTACTATTTTCATAATCTTTCATTTATCAGCTTAGGTGGCTGGGTTTATTTATGTATGTAATTTAGAAATTAAAGTACTGCCGTTCTGTCGGCGCAGGTAGATGTTTCCTTCGGAGAGCTCGTAGTCCCCTTAGCAAAAATAATGAATGTGCTAATTTTTTTGTCAGCTGCTAGAGAAACGTGTCAGAATCAAGAGGGCAGACAGGTATTAGTGGGAGCCACGTGAGACAGGGTAGGCATTGCTCCGTCAATGCCTTGGGACGGCAGGAGCGCAGATTTCAAGCCCTGGCGGTGCCACCGAGCCCTGTGCGAGCTGCGGCGTGTGAAGGTTTAGATGAGGGCATTGTTAGCACCAGCTTCAACAGGGATTCTGTGTGAGGGAGTAAAGGCTTCCAGCCTTTAATTGACTAAGAGAATCTTTTTACTTGTGATTAGAGGGACAGATACTCAGCTGGTGAGAACGGGTGGTGCTCCATTGAATCAATTTCCATACCCTGTTTGAAGTCAATGGAGCAGTGCTCATTTATAACCTGCTACCTGGCCTGTTATTATGAACCAAAATGTTTCAAGTCTGATATTGGAGTGGTGCAGTAACCTTTTATCAGGGAGCTGATTGACTCGACTTAGAGAAAAAAGAAAAATCATCAAAATCAGTGGCAAAATCCCTGGGCTGATAAACTCCAGTGTCAAATTCTACACTCACATTCTCCAGTGAGCTGAGAACTTGAGTGTAGAAACCCAGGACTGTCCTCTTTGCTTGAAAGCATTGAGGTCTACCTGCCATACCTTCATGTTTAGCATAGGGTTGTAGTTTAAAGACTAAAATGTAGCATCTCTCTATCTGTAAGAAGCATCTGTGTGTCTGTACAAAGCATCTTGCTATCTATATGAAGCATCTCCTAAGCTGTATAAAACATCTCCTAAGCTGTATGAAGCATCCCTGTATCTGTACAAAGCATCTTCATGTCTATGTGAAGCATCTCCATGGCTGTATGAAGCATCTTTTAAAGACTTAAATGAGGCATCTCTGCACCCTTCTCTATTTTAGTCATGAAATATTAGTATTCTATTCTGCCTTGGTAGTTTTACCTCACTCCAGTAAGGTATAAGGCATCTCTACACCCTAATCTGTTTTAATCATGGAATATTTGTCTTTTATTCTGCCTTGGTAGTAGTTTTACCTCACTCCAGTGAGGTATGAGGCATCTCTACACCCTACTCTGTTTTAGTCATGGAATATTTGTCTTTTATTCTGCCTTGGTAGTAGTTTTACCTCACTCCCCATCCTGTGCTGACTGCATAGCAGGTATTTGTTTTATGGCAAACAATTTCTGAATACATTTACTTACTAAACTTGTTCCTAACCTTGGAATTCTGCTGCTGCAAAATCCCCTCTCAAAATTCTGTGCACGCCCATAATTAAACTGCTCTGAAGGTGCAGTCAGGAAAACCAGGCACCAACATTATGGAGTGAAAATTAAAGAGGCAAAACATCAGAGTGTCTACTGTATGTGCCTGCTGTTAGACACTCAAGCATGGAGAACAGGATACACCTCTATGGATGGGTAGCTTTCCTTATTAAAAAAGCACAGTAGGATGCACAGTAGGGAACACACTAAAACAAGGCTTTGTAGTAATTTCCTTGAAAGAAATTTCCCAAGATAGCAACTTGAAAAGCTTTTAATCTTATGACTTGCTATATAGGGAGTTTTGCTGGAGGTGGCATAAAAAAGGCCATTAGATTACAGCCGATCTGGTAGAGTTGGTCCAAAGACTCTTCTCTTCCAGCCTTCTTTCTGAAGAAAAGGATTTGACTCTCCTTGCACCAAAGTGAGGGCTGAATAGATCAGTGGGACTTCTGGCATGGTTCAGAACTTTAAGTACATGTCTCTCCAGTCTGAAAATATGTTAGAAAGGAGAAAACCACCTTTGCTGCCTGAAATGCTTAGGCAAACATGCTGCTTTGTGACACTGAACTGCTTTGTCAGGTCAAGATTTCTTCTATAGATCTAGATCTGAGATCTCTGTCACTCATGTTTTTGAGCTGATATTTTTCCTTTTTTTTTTTTTTTTTTTTTAGCCTCTATCCTTTACTACTTGGGAGTCTTCCTTATAGACTTCTGGAGCAGCATCTAACTGGACTGAATTCTGCTGCAGTGTATCAGCAACCCTCTCACTGGGTTATTAAACCTCCAAGCTGTTAAAGCTTCAAGCAAAAAAAATCCATTAAAACCCAACCTTAACTGAAGTAAGAAAAACCCAAAACCCCAAACCCCAACCATAACTGAAGAAATTCCAGTGTAAATAGCAGCATCATGTGGCTTGTGGTTACCTGATAACCCTTAAACCAGCACCACTCTGGGCCCTGTGCTGCCCTTGGTGCCTGCTCGCATGTCAGGGGCCACACTGGAGTCCTGCAGCTTTTTCTCAGCCCTATCCTCTCCCAATTTAGTGTCATGACTACGTGGTGGTGGCTCCAGATGTTCAGTTCCAGGAGCTGGAGGCACAGCTGGTGCTGCCCACTGAGCCAGCAAGGACCGGGACACCCAGCACCTCTGTGTGTGAGCATCGGCAGAGGAGATTGAACATCTTGTACCTATCTTATGTCAGCCCCTGTGAGCTGAGAACAGGGAACGAACATGCCTGATAATGTGTTTCACATTGAAATAATTAAAGAGAATTGTTGCTGGAGGGAAATGTGCCTTTAAAAATTAACCCTGACATCTCTCTGACAATTTGGCTTATTACAAGAGATTCCTTTTACTTTTTTTTTCCTCCCCCCCCCTTCTTATTTTTAGTTTTACCCAAGTTGATATGCATTTCCCAGCACTTTAGAAAACACAGAGCCTTTGAAAACTTCCTTGTGTGAGTAGTCTGTACTTACAAGAGCAGTGCCATCTATTTTCCGCTGAACTACTCGAAAGGGCTGATGTTGAAAGGATTGGGTCTGAAGTAAATGGCACATTCTGCTCTGCCCTGGAGCCTGCGCCGGTTATTATTGTTTGAATCTATCTCTTGATTGCATATATTGCAGTCTTCTATCACAAGGGGGTCTGAAATCTGAATGTTGCTCCTCAAATAGCTATCGAGCAGCTTGCTCTTTGATTTCTTCTTGTGGTGAAACAAGTCCTTGGAAATCGAAAGCAGCAATTTCCACCAAGCACTCCAAGTTTCAAAATGGGCTTTTTTGGACACAGCTACAGAATCTGAAGGCAAATATAAATCCCTGCTAAAAGCAGCCTTGCTTATTTTTAATATGCTAGATAGGGCAGCCACAATTATATCCACATTTTGGTGATGTGTGGGAAGTTAAATATAGGGCCAGGTACTGGTGCTCAGGAAGTTTGGGCTCACTACATCACTACACAGTGCAACAACTGTGCAACTTTTTTTGTTGGAGTGAATTCCTGCGCTTTCAGACCTCCACTCGAGCAAAATTCATCAGTCCAGGGGGAGGAAATGTTGTGTTTCTCTGCTTGTTTCACTAACTAATTTGTAGCTGCATTAGAAGTCTAAAAAGCCAGGATGGGCTGCCTGATACTCTTCATTGGTTTGATGTTGCTTGGACTACCTTGGGCTGCATGTATTTAAAAGGGTCCAGTCAATGGAAGGACTTTGAGTGACTTATTCCAGCTGTGATGGCTTGAAGCTGCAATGCTTTGGCCTGAGGAATGGCTGGGGTGCTGCTAAGTCACTTCTCACTTTCACTTCTGAAGCTAGGAAAATGTATGTGAAAAATTTGCCTTCAGGTGCTGAAAAGTTTGGGCTTTATTTCTTTTGTTCCCCCCCTCCCCCAACACACTCTCTTCTTTCTTTTCAGCAATACCTGATCTTAGGGAGGAGAGCATACACAGGAGCAAGCACTGCTTTTAATCAAAGAATACCTCTACAATTAATACTTTTCATTTGTATTCTGCAGCTCTCAGTCTTCAGCCTGGATTCCTGCTTGGTTTGATCTGCATTTGTTGGCACTCCCTTCTTTGGTGTAATGCTGGTTTACACCAGCAGAGAATTGGATTGCAGGAGCCAGACCTCCCTCCCTTCCTCCCTCCCTTCCTCCCTTCCTTCCTTCATCCCTCTCTTCCTCCCTCCCTCCCTTCCTTCCTTCCTCCTTTCCTCCTTCCTTGCTTCCTCCCTTCCTTCCTCTCTTCCTCCCTTCCTTCCTTCCTCCCTTCCTCCTTCCCTCCCTCCCTCCCTCCCTTCCTCCCTCCTTTGTCAAGGGGAAGAGATTCATCCCTTCTTATCTCTTTCAATGAACAATTTGGGGATGTTGGGCACAATCCCTCAAGACACTGAGTACTCCCATGGGCACTTAAACGAGGGGAGGAGAGGGCTCGCGGTACTTCCTAGGCCTGGGTGCTTCATTAGTTACAATTTAAACCAAAAATACTTTAAAAACACTTCTGAAAATATTTTTTCTTGGCCTAGGAAGCATTTTTAGCCTTTTTTTTTTTAATGGAAGGAGCAGGTGAAGAAGTGCCCCTGAGTTGCTGTGACATTTGCTGCAAAGCTAGCTGCAGACAGCATTGCTGGTACTTTCTTTCTGGCTATTAAAGGCTCATTAAAAAAATTAAAGTCTCCACAATTTACAATATTTCCCATTGAAATAGCATGTTAACACATTTCTTTAATCAGTGTGTGGCTGTCAAGGGAAAGAACAATTCATCTAGTATATGCATACATTAGAAAAAAGAAATTATCAGATTTAATGTTATTTGTTTTATATTCAGGGCTCTTTTTTCCCCCCCTCCTTTGGAAGGAATTCCTGCAGGGAAATGGTTAATCTATTTTTAACTAAAGCTTACTTTTGTAATCTATCCAGTGCTTAGAGTTCTGTCATTGATCTATGATTTATGTGATTTAAACCACCTCTTGGCTGTAACATTGGTTTCTATCCAAGATGCTGAGCTGAATACTAATTACGAGATCAAATTTATGCTGTTGGGCTAAGCAGCTGAAGGAGCTTTCCGTGCAGGACTCCCTTAAACCATGCCACTGTTGAGCAGTAGTGAAATATTTGGTGAAGGGGGGGTGGGGGGTGGGGAGGGAGGGGGATAAAATGCTGGAAAAGGCAAAGGGAAAAAAAACACAAACCACTGTAGGAAAAGCAAGGTCTCCTTTGAAAGCTTTATTTTTAGCTCTCCTGCCTGACTGTGCAGTATTATATGCAGATATTCAGCGTGCATGAGCCTGCGAATATGCACATGGCTGTGTTTTTACAGCAGAGTCTCACTAATTCACCCCCAACGCTTGGGAAACCCACTGAGAGAAGCCAAATGGCAGGAGTGAGCAAACAAATAAATAAGATTGAGGATATTTTATCCCAAGATGTATTTTATGCCTTTATTTTGACAAGTATCATGTTGTCAGAATGATTTATGGTATTTCATAGCGTACCAGTAAATGCGCTGTAGGATGGTTTCTTACAGTAAGAAAATCTTAGTAACAAAGGCTTTGCTTTGCCTCTGCTTAAAGCATTTCTTGATGAGAAATGAGCTGAGACTACCAATTTTATAGAGAACACAGGTCTTAGGCTTTCCTTCAGTAAGGAACATCCTTCCGTTGCGCTTCATCACCTGTGCAGAGGAGGCCTGGATGGCAGCAGTGTGTTTGGGTAGAGGGTAGCCAAAACACGTCCAAAAAGCCCTGAATCCAACCCCCAGCTTAAATACAAACGAAATTTGGATTTCTGTTTGCTTAAATACAAACGGAATTTGGATTTCTGTTTGCTTAAATACAAACAGAATTTGGATTTCTGTTTATTTTAACCACATTTTGAGAGGAATTCTGTTGATTTTAACCAGATCCAAGAGGAAATATCTCCCAAAGCACTGTCTGACCTTCAGTGCCTTTTGGTGGAATGTTGAAGTGCTTCATGCTGCTGATGCTGAAATGGTTTCTTCTGGTCAGGTTTCCAAGGTTTTCTTTATATAGTGCAGTTCTCATGTTTACTACATGTTTACTACGTGCTTTGTTTTGTGGGAGGCTTTGTCTCAAGGGAGGTTCTTCTGCCCCTGTACTCAACAATGGTCAGGCCACACCTTGAGTGCTGTGACAAGTTCTGGGCTCCTCAATTCAAGAGAGATGTTGAGGTGCTGGAAGGTGTCCAGAGAAGGGCAATGAAGCTGGTGAGGGGCCTGGAACACAGCCCTGTGAGGAGAGGCTGAGGGAGCTGGGGGTGTGCAGCCTGCAGAAGAGGAGGCTCAGGGCAGACCTCATTGCTGGCTACAACTACCTGAAGGGAGGCTGTAGCCAGCTGGGGTTGGTCTCTTCTGCCAGGCAACCAGCAGTAGAACAAGGGGACACAGCCTCAAGTCGTGCCAGGGGAGGTCTAGGCTGGATGTTAGGAGGAAGTTGTTGCCAGAGAGAGTGATTGGCATTGGAATGGGCTGCCCAGGAGGTGTTCAAGCAAAGCCTGGCTGGGGCACTTAGAATCATAGAATCAACCAGGTNTCAATAGCTGCTTGTGACACAGCAGATGCCACAGCTCTTCAGTTTGTGTGACAGCAGTGAACAAATGGTGACTTTTGGAGGTGAGCACTACCTGAGGTGTTTCCGTAAGTGTTGTAGAAGGCTTATGTGTACTGAGAGCACTGAGATGCACCCTGGCCTCTCTGTAGACCATATCATGACTGTACTCCTGAACTGTGCTTTTAGCCACCTCAATCCTAAAATCCCCAAAGCACTGCGAGCCCAGCCTGGTGTTTCCAACTTGGAGGTCTCTTCCAACCTGGTTGACTTTATGATTCTATGATTCTATATGTGACACTGCAGCGAGATGTGCTTGGGAACAGCTTTATTAAGGGGAGCCACAGTTTGCAATCCCATTTGTGCCTCTCGCTCTCCTGTGACGCCATCCTTACTCACCTGATTAATACATACAGCAGGCTACTTGCCTAGATGCTGCCCGTGGTAGCTGCAGTGGATTGCCTGACAGCTTATGTCTGCGACATAGAGGTTAGTCATGAAATCTGGATCAGCCCAGGGACGCCGAAGCCGCCACAGGTTGCGGCTGTGATTGCGATCAGGTCGCTTTGCTCGCCGGTGGTGGCTGCTGGATGTGAGGCACATCCCCCTCACTGCTTGTGCAGGGAAGTAATTCACACCATCAGTGACGCTGCTGATCTTGAAGAGGAGTAGGTAAAACAAGAGAAGTGAAGATGGGTCTTGGGTTAATTGCTGTCATGGTCTGAGGGACTTCAAAGGAATGATTTTACCGGAAGCCTCATTAGACGGATTGGATATTTTATTAAGACAAACAGGTGGCTAAGTGCTCCAAAGGGAAAAGTTTGAAGATGGGAACCACCTCCATGACTCTCCATACCCATGAAGCTGCTGGAGTGGAGGGAAGCTCCCACCCCAGGGACACCCAAGGTGGGCTGAGAGGTGGCCACGTGGCAGGAGGTTTGAGGAGCTGCAGCACCCAAACCATCCTAGTGGTTTCCACATCCTCAGCAGGAGCTGGGATTGTTTAGCCTGGAGAAGAGGAGGCTCAGGGCAGACCTCATTGCTGTCTACAACTACCTGAAGGGCAGTTGTAGCCAGGGGGAGGTTGGTCTCTTTTCCCAGACAACCAGCAAACCTCATTGCTGTCTGCAGCTACCTGAAGGGAGGCTGTAGCCAGGTGGGGTTGGTCTCTTCTGCCAGGCAAGCAGCAACAGAACAAGGGGACACAGTCTCAAGTTGTGCCAGGGGAGGTCTAGGCTGGATGTTAGGAGGAAGTTGTTGACAGAGACAGTGATTGGCATTGGAATGGGCTGCCCAGGGAGGTGGTGGAGTCGCCATCCCTGGAGGTGTTCAAGAAAAGATTGGATGAGGCACTTAGTGCCATGGTCTGGTTGACTGGATAGGACTGGGTGCTAGGTTGGACTGGATGAGCTTGGAGGTCTCTTCCAACCTGGTTTATTCTATAATTCTCATTTTGGGTTTTCTTTGAATTGTGGGCTTGTGGGACTGATGCTGTGGGTACCATATAGGGCTTGTGTGGCCTCAGGGCAGTTATGCTGCAGGGCCAGTGCTCTGGATGCCCTTTGAGCCTTTCTTCCCCACCCTAGGGCTTGTTCTGATTATACTGTGCCTCTTACACTGCTCTTACAGAGCAAACAGGCATCAAGGAGGAGAGCAGTGCTATATGAAATCTAATAGATTAACATTCTGGAGGAAACATGTATCAGATTCTGAATATATGTATGCTAAATATTTGCTCTGCTTTTCCTTTTCTTTACTTGAGGTAGAATTGCTAAATTAACAACTGTGCCTTTGACAGTCAGGTGGGGGGATTCCCACTGAAAGTACAACTGAAATGGTGTTGGTTTAAGATGTAAGTGTGCTTACAAATGTATGTTGGCAATGTAATTTATGCCTGCTGGACAAGTGGAGATGTCATATACCTTCATATGGATGAGAATATAAATGGTGCACAAGAGAACTTATGGAAGAGGAGAGCGTTTTGGAAACCTGGTGTAGATTGCAGTAAATTTGTGCTTCTTTTCCTGTTGGTGATGCTGGCAGGTTGTTATGTACCCTCAGCAAAGCCCCATTATCCTCCATAATTCACTACCCCATGGTTAGGAAGAGGAATTTGGGGGATTCTTGCTCACTTGTGTGACTACACCACATAGCTCTGCTCTGGGACATGCTTTCTGGCTGCTGTTGGGAAGCCTTGGTGGCACCAAACGTCTCACGGCTTCATCTTTCCTCTAAAATTTCAGCTTGTTCCTCTCAGAGGCATAGAATCACAGAATGGTTTAGGTTGGAAGAGACCTCAAAGCTCAGCCAGTTCCAACCCCCTGCCATAGGCAGGGACACCTTCCACTAGAACATGTTGCTGAAGGCCTCATCCAAGCTGACCTTTAACACCTCCAGGGAGGTTGTGGAGCACAGATGACAGATCTTTGATCATATTTAGTGATTCTGTGCTCCACAACCTCCCTGGGCAACCTGTGCCAGTGTCTCACCACCCTCACTGCAAAGAACCCTTTCCTAACATCTAGCTTGAATCTCCCCTCTGCCAGTTCAAACCCATTCCTCCTCATTCTTGTCATTACAAACTCTTGTCAATAGTCCTTCCCCAGCCCTCCTGTAGGCCCCCTTTAGATACTGGAAAGCCACTCCAAGATCTCCTCAAAGTCTTCTCTTCTCCAGGCTGCAGAGCCCCAGCTCTTGTAGCCTGTGCTGCAGCCCTCTGAGCATCTCCATTGCCTCCTTTGGACTGGCTGCAACAGCTCCATGTCCTGCTTGTGTTGGGGGCTCCAGAACTGCACACAGGACTGCAGGTGGGGTCTGGGGTAGAAGCTAGGATATAATTTATAAATTAGCATAAGAGCTTTGTAATTTCTGGCAGCCAGTGAAAATTAATAAAACCTAGGGCTAGCCATCTGATAGCACTGAGCAAAGTGTGTGTAACTACCCGTAGAGTGGGTGACATGATGAATGATGATGGATCCCAACTCATCTGAACTTCTTCAGGGATAATAGCAGCATAAAGGAATTTCAGTAGGGTACTGAGATGGGCCTGAAACAGAACAGTATATTGGAGGTTGTGTATTATGCTGAGAATGCTATGCTCTGCTATGAGGACAGGCTGAGAGAGTTGGGGCTCTGCAGCCTGGAGAAGAGAAGGCTTCAAGGAGACCTTAGAGTGGCTTTCCAGTATCTGAAGGGAGCCTACAGGAAGGCTGGGGAGGGACTATTGACAAGGTCTGGTAATGTCAGGACGAGGGGGAATGGGTTTGAACTAGAGGAGGGGAGATTTAGACTGGATGTTAGGAGGAAGTTCTTTACAGTGAGGGTGGTGAGACACTGGCACAGGTTGCCCAGGGAGGTTGTGGATGCTTCCTCCCTGGAGAGATTTAAGGACAGGCTGGATGAGCTCTTGAGCAGCCTGCTCTAGTGGGAGGTGTCCCTGCCTGTGGCAGGGGATTGGAGCTGGATGATCCTTGAGGTCCCTTCTAACCTAAACCATTCTATGATTCTATGATTCTATGAATGCCAAATATTTATGATTGGAAAGACTTTGGTTTGGGGTAATCAAGTTTTTGCTTGCCTTTTGTCAGTTCTTTAATCTTTTCTCTTGAAGACCCAGCCAGAGATCAATCATAGAATCATAGAATCACCCAGGTTGGAAGAGACCTCCAAAATCATCCAGTCCAACCTAGCACCCAGCCCTGTCCAATCATCTAGACCATGGCACTAAGTGCCCCAGCCAATCTTTTCCTGAACACCCCCAGGCACTGTGACTCCACCACCTCCCTGGGCAGCCCATTCCAATGCCAATCCCTCTCTCTGCCAACAACTTCCTCCTAACATCCAGCCTAGACCTCCCCTGGCACAGCTTGAGACTGTGTCCCCTTGTTCTATTGCTGGTTGCCTGGCAGAAGAGCCCAACCCCACCTGGCTGCAGCCTCCCTTCAGGTAGTTGCAGACAGCAATGAGGTCTGCCCTGAGCCTCCTCTTCTGCAGGCTGCACACCCCCAGCTCCCTCAGCCTCTCCTCACAGGGCTGTGCTCCAGGCCCCTCACCAGCCTTGCTGCCCTTCTCTGGACACCTTCCAGCACCTCAACATCTCTCTTGAATTGAGGAGCCCAGAACTGGACACAGTTGCTTCTCATAAGTGTGCCATGGAGTTAGTAAATACCCTCTTGCCTCAAGAAATTCAGCAGTGCCTGATATTACAAAAGTGGCTTTCTTCCAAAGATTGTTCTCCTCCAGGAGCAGCTGCTGCTAATGGAGCCTGAGTGGCAGGGAGGGCTGCAGCTTAGCTCAACTCCACTCTTTCCTACAAACAGGAAAGAAAAATCCCAGCAGGCAGTGCCAGTTGCACCTGGTGAGCTTTAAGTTCATGAGATGGAAGACGAGGTGCAGGAAATGGTTCTAAAAAGTGACTTAAAAAATTTGTGGCCACAGTATTTGTGACTAGATGTGGCAGCTGGAGGAGAACATGGGTGTCAGCACACTGAGTTGTCTGTCTGTCTTGGTTTTGCTGGGTTAGGATTAGGATTCTAGGCCAGTCATGCATCAAGGATTAGGGACTCGAGTCAGGACAGCAGTGGTCTGCAGGCCATTAGCAGTGCCCATTCAGCAGGGGCTTAAACTGGGAGGGGTGAAAGTCAGGACAGCTGCTCCAGTGTAGCTACAGGTGTATCCCAGATCATAAATGCTCAGTGTAAAGGGGAAAGTTTGCTGATTATGGGGGTTCCTCCTTTTCCTCTCCTCTGCCCCTCAAGGATTAGTCCCTCTGGAGGGGCTCACTCACCATTCAGCTGCCTGAGGATTGCTTTGTGGGGCTGCTGTGCATTCACCAAGCTGAGTATAACTTTGTTCCTTTATCCTGGCATTAGTGTTGACTTGAGTTTTGCTGCTTCCTTAAATCTGAGTTTCAACCTACAGGTCTTCTTTCCTTTCCTGATCCTCCTCCTCCTCAGTTGAGGAGGAGTCCCTGGGTGATAGAACAGCTGCTGTAGAGCAGCCCTGGATTTGGGTGGAAGGTAGACATTGTGTAATTATAAGGGGAGTGAAGTTTTTAGAAGCAAAACGTCCCTTCTGCAGAGCTTCTCCCTTTCAGTTGTCTTTTTGTCCCTGGAGTGTCATAGTCCTGCTCAAAAGAGAGTGAGAGATTTGGATTAAAGGTTTTCCCAGAAGTTTGATGAACCCAATCTGTATTTTTTTCTCAGGCTTGGAATAGAAGAAACTTTAGTGCAATGCCCAGATTGATTTACAAGACCTTAAGGTTTCTGGCTTTCCCTAACCTTTGCCAACATACTGCAGCAACCTGCTCTTTGAACGTGTCCATCCTCCTAGATCTGTAAGGGGGTTTGACCCAGAGCTGATTTTTTTCAGTGTTGACTGTAGAGGCTTGAGATTTTAGATCTGAATGTCCCTTTTTCAACCCTGCTACCAGTGACCCACTGCATAGCAAGTATCTCACATTATAAAGTGCTTATTCACAGAGGGCTCTGACCAGTGCTATCTGGAGAGTGGGAGATGCTTTCCTGGCAGGGAGATGTGAACATCGTGGGGCAGATCATCAGTCAGGATAAAAATCCTGCATGGTCACTGCAGCTCAATGGATGTCTGTTAATTCATGTGGAAAATGCATGACCCCAGTGAGATCACCAAGTTCAGAGTCCTTGATTGAGTGCAGTACTCTGCAGTCAAGATTGAAATGTCTTTCTTCCTATAGTTCCTTTGAATTTTGTTCTTTTTTTCTGTAAGTAGTTTAAATTGGATTTATGGCAAAACCTATGGTAACCTCTGAGAAACCTTTGAGGATTGTTCTCTGTGCTCTTCCCCCCACCCCCAATTAGGTTATTTCATTTCCATGTGAGTAGGAACGTTGAGAGACCTCACCTGGGTTCTTTGCTCATAGGCTGTGTTCACTGTGTGCAGAGGTTAAGCTCTGCTGATTCTGCTATGGCCATTATTACTGTAGTGGCCATTCAGGACTTGATTTGCTGATTTTTGAGGGGTCTCAACCTTTTAATGTAGTTACATCAAGATTCTGAAGTGCACTCTTCTAGCTGAAGGAGTGTCCTATGTCTGCAGGACAGATCAAGAGGTTTCTTTGCCTGCCTAGAATGTGGTCTGGGCACTTTTGAGTTTCGATGGTAAATTGAAATGTGGAATTGCCTTGTGCTGGAACAAATTCCCTGAGTAAGAGATTTGCAGGACTCCTTTGCACTGGTGCAGCGCAGGAAGCATAGAACTGTAGAATCCCAAGTTGGAAGGAACACAAAGTCCAAACTTTCTCAGCAAAAGCAAAAAAGGCAAGCATCTAGGTAAGATGACCCAGTGCCCTCAGCCTTCAAAGTGTTTTATGCTGGGGGTTCCACCACTTCCCTGGGGAGATTACTCCCCTGGCTCATCATCCTTGTGAAAAACTGTCCTCAGAAACCAGGATCTCTCCAGGAGTAACTTGTACCTCTCACCCCTCACCTTTTCCATGCGACAAGGCTCTAGCTGGGGTCAAAACCAATCTTCTGTGTGCCACTGCCCTAGTGGTGGTGGTATTTCCCCTATCATCTGTGGAATGTCTGGTGAGTGCATCTCTTCTGCCTTCACTGCCCTCGTCTCACCGTCAAGTTCCTTCTCTGTGTTGGATCAAGAACCTGAGAACCAAGATCTGTTCCTAGCACTAAGCCCATCAAATGTAAGCTTTTGTGCTTTGTGTTGTTAGCAGGACACTTGGAGCAAACAGTTTTAGCTGCAGGCATGTCAACACCCTGTTCCCGAACATAAACCCAGACCACATGTTCTGATTCCCTCTATAGCTCCTTCTATTGCATAAATAAGAAGACTTAGTCCCAAGCCAATGTCAAGGCTGTGATTGGTCCTGGTTTACTTCACGTTAGGTATTTTCTTTCTGCTATTTTTACCTTCTCCAGCAGAAGGTGTGGTAGCCCTTCAGTGGAGCTCTGTGGAAGTTACCTTGGGGTCCTCCTTTCTCAACCAGTGAGTGCCCCGTTTGAGATGCTTCCTTTTCTGCTGGCCTAAAAATACTTGCACTGCTCTGTTGCTGAGGGAGCTGGGGTTGTTTAGTTTGCAGCACAGTCCTGTGAGGAGAGGCTGAGGGAGCCCCAGCTCCACACTCAGTGTGCAGCCTGGAGAAGAGGAGGCTCAGGGCTGACCTCATTGCTGGCTACAATTACCTGAAGGGAGGCTGTAGCCAGGTGGGGGTTGGTCTCTTCTCCCAACCATCACCAGAACAAGGGGACACAGTCCCAAGCTGTGCCAGAGGAGGTCTAGGCTGGATGTTAGGAGGAAGTTGTTGGCAGAGAGAGTGATTGGCATTGAAATAGGCTGCCCAGGGAGGTGGTGGAGTCACCATCCCTGGGGGTGTTCAAGAAAAGACTGGATGAGGCACTTAGTGCTATGTTCTAGTTGACTGGATAGGGCTGGGTGCTAGGTTGGACTGGATGATCTTGGAGGTCTCTTCCAACCTGCCTGATTCTATTCTATTCTGTTCTAGATGCATCTATTGGTGAGTGGAGAAGAGATCTTCTTGAAACCAGCAGGCTCTACTGTATATCCAAGCTTCCCAGATTCCATTAACATTTTGTTAATGAAATAGTGCTTTGTCAAAGAGTCTTGGGAACTTAAAAGGGTATTTAAGCTTCTTCCATGAGTCAATACCATGTAATGTCAACATTACCACGAAGGGATAATTCAGAGATGTCACAGAAAGTGTCTGTTATGCCACTTTCAGTCTAGCAAAACAGCTCAGCATTTATTTTGTTTAATCCATCTTCAAAAAAATCTTTTGTTCTGAAAAAGTTTGAGATCAATCTTGTCAGTATTTGCTGACACAAAGCTGATGTAAGTCGCTGGGCTCCGATTGACTTCATCTGAGTCATAACGATTTACCCAACTCTGAATTAAGCCCAAATTAGGCATATGAGCAACTTGCTAGCAAACTTTCAAGGAATACAGAGCTGGAATGGCACACATCCTGCCAATGCAAATCTGGATCAAAGCAGAGGGAAGAAAATAATTTTGCAATGATGTGGGGTAGTAAAGACACAAATTTAAGTGCCTTCCAGAAACTTGATGTTAAAGAGGCCTACTGGATAGCTGGAGAGGGACTTTTGCTGAGTGCTTGTAGTGATAGGGTGAGTGGTAATGGCTTTAAACTTGAAGAAGCTCGATTTAGAAAGAAATTCTTCA
This sequence comes from Tricholaema leucomelas, assembly GCA_013400475.1. Classification (NCBI taxonomy): domain Eukaryota; kingdom Metazoa; phylum Chordata; class Aves; order Piciformes; family Lybiidae; genus Tricholaema lacrymosa; species Tricholaema leucomelas. The sequence continues at coordinate 61,308 of WAAF01013360.1, forward strand.
CCATGAGCATGAGGAGGCACCGGAACAGGGTATCCAGAGAAGGTGTGGAGGCTCCAAGCTTGGAAGTGTTCAAAGTTGAGTTGGATGGGATCTTGAGCAACCTGATCCAGTAGGAGGTGTCCCTGCCCACGCCAAGGGGGTTGGAATTAACTGATCTTCAAGATCCATTTCAACCCTATTCTACATGTCTATGATTATCTAAACTTTGGAATTGGTAAGAAATACACTTTTTTTGGCTGGAAGTCAATAGGGAGATTGAGTGCTGGCAATGAGGTTCAGTGCGGGGACATGGGGGTTTGTTTCCAAAATATATGTGCTGCAGGGGTCCTGCCTCTTATTCTGCTGTCACAATGAGTGTGGTACATGAAATCTCTTCTTCTGCTCCTCCTTCCTCTCCTTTTTTAAGCAATTCCATGATTGTACCTACCGTGTAAGGGAGTCGTTCCATCCTCCTGGGCATTGCAGTAACGCTGTTTGTTTGTCTTACCTTTGTACATTTTAATCTTTCCCATTAAGGCTCTGTGTAATTGCTGTAGTTGAATGTAATGAAAGGTAGTCTCAGTGTTCTTTGAAGAAAATAGACAGCCTTACAGCCTTGCTTCATACTTGGCTGAATCCAAAATGTTTCCCCATGATTATTTCTTACCTGCATCAAATCTACGCCAGTTGCAGTCTTCCCAGATATATGAGCTCAGTTCTGCAATACATAAGTTGATGTAAAGCTCTAAAAGTAATTCACATCTTTTGGTGACAAAGGCTTGCATTTCATTCACATGCAGGATTTTTTGTTCCAATCAGGCACTTGGAAAGCAGCAACATCCCAGACCTGCTGGAGGAGCTCAGCAGGAGCAGAGCCAGCGCTGCACCAACCATGTGAGTGAGGGAAAATAGTCTTGATGTTGTATTGCTATTGGTGGGTCAGACACATCAAGGTAATTTGCAACTTCTTTCTGAGTAAGGGACACTTTCTGGCTTGATTGCACACAGCAGGAAGAAAAATAGTATGGGGCTCTTCATTTGTACTTTTGTGCTGTTTTACAACCCAGGAAACATCCAGGGAATAAACCAATTGCTCTCACTGTGAAGCCCTATGGAGGCATTGCAGCCTTATTGCTCCAGGTGAGGTCACTGCAAGAGTAACAAAAGTGTGAATAAAGTCAGGGGGGAAAGGAAGCACATTGCAAATACAGGCTCTGAAATGACCTGAAACCAGGTTAGACAGTGCAGTCTGTGTCCCAGCTGCCTGATGGGATGAAAGGATCTCAAAATTAGAATAGAACAGAATCAACCAGGTTGGAAGAGACCTCCAAGATCATCCAGTCCAACCTAATTAAGATCTCCCTAATTAAGATTAGATTTAGATCTGACATTAGGAAGAGATTTTTCTCTGTGGGTTGATGAGATGCTGGAACAGGTCACACAGGGGAATTGTGGAAGCACCAAGCTTGGAAGTATTCAAAGCCAGGCTGGATGTGGCCTTGAGCAATCTGGTCTATTAGGCAGTGTCCCTGCCCATGGCATGGAGTTGGGAACCAGGCAATTTGTAAGATCCCTTCCAACCTAAAGCATTTTGTGAGAATGATTAGGTCTTCTGAGAGATGCCTTGGAGCAAGCTATGCAATATGTGAGTGTGTGTAGTACATTAATTTTACAATTAAATTACATTCTAGAAGTGTAATATGTAGAATATATAGAATCAACCAGGTTGGAAGAGACCTCCAAGCTCACCCAGTCCAACCTAGAACCCAGCCCTATGCAGTCAACCAGACCATGGCACTAAGTGCCCCAGCCAATCTTTTCTTGAGCACTTCCAGGGACAGTGACTCCACCACCTCCCTGGGCAGCCCATTCCAATGCCAATCACTCTCTCTGTGAACAACTCCCTCCAAACATCCAGCCTATACTTCCCCCTGTCACAACTTGGGACTGTGTCCCCTTGTTCTATTGCTGGTTGTCTGGGAGGAGAGCCCAACCCCACCTGGCTACAGCCTCCCTTCAGGTAGTTGTAGCCAGCAATGAGGTCTGCCCTGAGCCTCCTCTTCTGCAGGCTGCACACCCCCAGCTCCCTCAGCCTCTCCTCATAGGGTTTGTGTTCCAGGCCCCTCCCCAGCCTTGCTGCCCTTCTCTGGACACCTTCCAGCACCTCAACATCTCTC
>WAAF01013360.1:63492-111506 GCA_013400475.1 Tricholaema leucomelas
TTAGCCTGGAGAAGAGGAGGCTCAGGGCAGACCTTATTGCTGTCTGCAGCTACCTGAGGGGTGGTTGTGGCCAGGGGGAGGTTGCTCTCTTCTCTCAGGCAGCCAGCACCAGAACAAGAGGACACAGCCTCAGGCTGTGCCAGGGGAAATTTAGGCTCGAGGTGAGGAGAAAGTTCTTCACTGAGAGAGTCATTGGACACTGGAATGGGCTGCCCAGGGAGGTGGTGGAGTCGCCGTCCCTGGAGCTGTTCAAGGCAGGATTGGACGTGGCACTTGGTGCCATGGTCTAGCCTTGAGCTCTGTGGTGACAGGTTGGACTTGATGATCTGTGAGGTCTCTTCCAACCCTGATGATACTGTGAGACTGTGATACTGTGTTCTAAACCAAACTGGGAGCAAGCATGCTGAATCCTGAACACCACAGTCAGCACTGCAGTAAAATGAAGCATGTGGCAGTGGAGGCAATGTTTATGTTGAGTTTGGAAGGAAATCAAACCCAGGTACTTCTAACCAAACTTAAAACTGATGCAGGGAGCATCGTAACTGAGTGAAGTGCATTCAGACACTGTCCCAGAGGCTTTACAGCTTTTAATGACAACTACAGTATAACTAAGAGGAGCCTGAGAGAGCAGTGTAGGATGTTGTGCATTTTAATCTAGTAGTTTAAAAAAAAGGAAAAAAAATCGTCCTTGAAGAATTAGGCACTGAAGAACTGAGAGATGGTAGAAGCTGCACACAGAGATGGGGTTTGGACCTGCAGCAGTGGATGGCTGAAAGAGGTGGGAGGTGGCTAATGCCAGCTGTGTGCTGGAGGTGTTCAAGCAAAGCCTGGATGGGGCACTTAGTGCCATGGCCTAATTGATTTGATAGGGCTAGGTGATAGGTTGGACTGGATGATCTTGAAGGTCTCTTCCAACCTGGCTGATTCTGTGATTCCATGATGGAGCCCACTAACTGGAGGCAGTGGGATTAAATCCCATAGACGCAGCTGCCTCCACTCAGTAATCAACTTGAGACTTCCCTGCAGAGGCACTCAGAGCTTATCAAAAAGCAGGCACTGCAAAGATTAAATTGTTTCAAGAAATAGCCAGGTGCCTGATACAAAGCCTCCAGAGGTCAGCTACAAGATTATTACATTCCCATTAGACTTCACTTGAAAATCCACTTCTGATTTCCTAAACCTCATCAATGGCATTAAACGTCTGTTGGTCTGCTTGTACTTGAACCTGCATCTCTCCTTGCCTCACTTCTCCAGGTATAAAATGGGAACAGTATTTCCTTCCACTTCCTTCCTTTTGACATTTCCTGTGTATAGGATAACTTTTTAGGGAAAGAAGCTCTGTGTTGTTTTGTGTTTAGACAGTATCTACCCCACCAAAACCCTTCACAGAATCACAGGATTTCTTAGATTGGAAAAACCCTTCAAGATCACTGAGTCCAAGCATTAGTTTCACACTGACAAATCCTTGACTAAACCAAATCCCTCAGCACAACATTTCATCACTACAAACCACTGTGGTTGCAAAGGACCACCAGGATCAGCCAGTCCAACCTTCATCCCAGCATCCTTCATCACCAGACCATAGCCTCAAGCACCACATCCACTCTCCTCTTAAACACTTCCAGGGATGGTGACTCCACCCCCTCCCTGGGCAGCCTGTTTCAGTGCCTGACCACCTGCTCAGGAAAGAACTTCCTCCCAACATCCAACCTAAACCTCCCCTGAGGCAACTTGAGGCCATTTCCTCTTGTCCTATCATTAGTAATTTGGGAGAAGAGATCAGCTCCAGCCTCTCTACAACCTCCTTTTAGGTATCTGTAGAGGGCAATAAGGTCCCCTCTCAGCCTCCTCTTCTCCCAACTTAACACCTTCAGCTCCCTCATCCGCTCCTCATAGGCCATGTTTGCCAAAGCTCTCCCCAGCCTCGTTGCCCTTCTCTGCACCTGCTCCAGCACCTCAGTGTCCCTGCTATACTGTGGTGACCAACACTGGACACAGTACTCGAGGTGTGGTCTCACGAGTGCTGAGCACAGGGGGATGAGCACCTCCCTACTCCTGTACCTCCCTACTCCTGCTGGTCACACCATTTCTGATCCAGGCCAGGATGCTGTTGGCCTTCTTGGAGATAACCCTTGTATTAACCAAGGGCTTCCAGGTCCCACCACAGGACAGGCAATTTTCATTTCTGAGCCAAGGAGACTATTTCCTCTGTATGGCATTACATGGAAAGAAAACAATGTTATCACCTCTCTGTCACATATTAAACGACTGCTTGTTCTCTTTTCCTTGTTCCAGGTGGTTTGAGCAGACATCCATGGCAGTCCAACTCGCTGGAGACTTTTTGCTCAAACCAGGATGGAGCTGCTCTGTGAGTGAGTTTTCTGGAGGCCATCATGTCTCCTACAGTTTTGTGGGTTTATTGTTTGGTGTGTTTTATTTTTCACTTCTTAAAGGAGACATTGCTCTGTATGTGCCTGTGTGTGAAGGAGAGAGAGAAGGAGCGATGCCTAGAGGGTTTCAGTTACCATACTGTCTAAATATCCCTGGTTTTTAGTTGGAGTCCTCTGAATATGAGATCCCACTACAGGTAGGTGAGGTGACCTCTTCAGTTTTGAATCTGCTCTTCTCTAGCAGATGCAAGGCTGGAGCTTTGAACAGGAACCCCCTCCTGCTCCATGCAAAGCTCTTTGAATTGCCCCTGATACGCTTCTAAGGCTCCCCGGTTGCGTGTGAGACACTTTGAAGATGAATGCCCCAGCATAAGGAAAACATGAAACAAAACCTACTCCCTTATGTCAGAGTGGGAGGCAGATTTCTCAAAGACCTTCAGTACAATGGTTGCTCTTTGGTGGCTGGGAGGAAATAGGCTGGTTCACCAGCTTATAAAAGCAGAACAGAGTTGCACAGGGCTGTCCATTGGGTGGTAGATCAGGCAAAAGGAAGGCGTTCAGGGGGTCCCCACAATGTTCAAGTCTGGAAAAACTTATTTCAAGTTGACTTCGTTGGATTTTGCTTGATGAAGATGAATTTATTATTATTAATATTTCTTCCCCCTAAAGTTTGCTGTGTTTTCAAGTTGACAGTTACTCCATGTCCTCTTAAGGGGGAATATTTTTTCCTTTCTCTGTGATAATCATCCTTAGGCTATATGTAACCATCATAGGTCCTTGGGAGAGTTGTAAAACAAAGGAAGCTTTCTCTTATCTCTTGTAGTCTGAATACGTGTGTGACAATTGGCATTAAACTGCCTGATATTGTGGTTTTTAAACCCAACAGATCAGTTCTTCTTGGCCCTATAAGATCCAAAAGTCTTCATTACCATCAGATGAATGAACCCATTTCCTGGAGGGGTTGATGTGTTTATACTGTGAAAAATGGAAGTGATGCCCTAGGAGAGACTAGGTGTAGAAATAGAAAGGAAGAGGAACAGCAAAACAGGTAGAAGAAAGGAGAGAGAACAGAAAGCTTGGTTACCAGATTGATGATATTCTTCTCATCTCTTTTGAATGAGTGCCACAATGCAGCTGTGTGAACTCCCTGTCAAGTGAACAGAGAAAAGCAGAACTCTCTGGGCCACAACTCTTTTCCATACGTGATGGATCCCTCTTCCTTCCGATCAATTAATTGCATCCTAAACCCATCTATTTCCCACCATTGACTTTAAAGGGATTTTAGATGACTAGCTCAGATATAGCTGTCTACACAGTAAGTGATTAAAGTTGGGTTAGATGAGCTGGCAGACTGCAGGGACTTTTTGGTTAAATTATTTTTCCCCCCCACCTTTCTTCATGCAAACCCTAAATCAAAAGGGATCTCATTGGAGTACTATAAAATACAGCCTTCAGAGGGATAGACTTCTACTTCCATATTCTGGCATCTGAAGGGAGGAGGGAGACTCCCATCAATTTACAGAGAGGTAAAGATTTCATCTCCCTCTAGAAATCATGTCCATAATGGGAAATTCAGACGTTTATGGGATTTGCTTAGCCAAGGCACAGCTGAGCATGTGGATGTTTCTGTTTGTCTTTACAGTATTACAGCAAAAGCAGAATAAAAGACTAAATTAAGCTGTTTTGTTTCCCCCCCACCACCTCTTTTTATTAAGCTAACGACCCAACTTGTACCTGGAGGGGCAAATACAGTCTGTGCGACCTTATTAGCTGAAACCCTCCTTCCCAGCCCTCTCCCTGTGACTGCAAAACAAGCACCTGCAGTTTGTCTCTGCTACTGAGGAACCCCCTCAAGAAGAATTTACCTGTTTACAAGCCATCCCTGGAGGTGTTCAAGAAAAGACTGGATGAGGCATTTAGTGCCATGGTCTAGATGACTGGATAAGGCTGGGTACTAGGTTGGAGTGGATGAGCTTGGAGGTCTCTTCCAACCTGGTTGATTCTATTTTGTTCTGTAGCCTTTTCTCTGCCCCCAGAAGAAACTGCAAGAATTGTGAATATATTTCTATAAAAGTGTGCCTTTTTGGTTGTTTTTACCTGATCTTTCTGACTGATTTAAACCTCTTCCAGGTAAATATTTGTATAAAGAGTCTAGAACTTTGCTCTCCAGACACCAAGTTAGCAATCTCTTCCAACCTGGTTGATTCTATGACTCTATGATTCTATGAAAACCCCCCAAAAGACCCTAACCAACCCAAACCCCACAAGTTGTGCCCGGTTTATGTTTGCATGGTAAAAGCAGGGATGATTCTAAGAGATTTAAGCAAGTTCTTGGCAATTGGTGAATATTTAGCCTGGAGAAGAGGAGGCTCAGGGCAGACCTCATTGCTGTCTACAACTACCTGAAGGGAGGTTGTAGCCAGGTGGGGTTGGTCTCTTCTCCCAGGCAACCAGCAACAGGACAAGGGGACACAGCCTCAAATTGTGTCAAGGGAAGTATAGGCTGGATGTTAGGAGGAAGCTGCTGGCAGAGAGAGTGATTGGCATTGGAATGGGCTGCCCAGGGAGGTGGTGGAGTCACCGTCCCTGGGGGTGTTCAGGAAAAGCCTGGATGAGGCACTTAGTGCCATGGTCTGGTTGACTGGATAGGGCTGGGTGCTAGGTTGGACTGGATGATTTTGGAGGTCTCTTCCAACCTGGCTGATTCTATTCTATTCTATTTCCCTTGGGTTTCAGAAGCTGGCAAACCTGATGCATTATATATACATGTGTATATAAAGTTAATATGGATGGCAAGTATAAGAGAGAGAGTGAGAGCAAAGCAAGGGATGGCTTATTTTAGTTATAAATCAGGAAGGGACTCCCTGGGACACTCTGTGTGTAGCTGTTGCCTCTAAATGTTAATTTCTTGCCATAATGGGTGAAGTCTCACATTATTATTTAAACATACAAATAAAGTGAGTGCCCCTTTCCCTATCTGTAAGTAATGCTCTTCTGCCAAATGATGGGCAGGACCATATTTTTTCTTAATGGAATCCACATATCTTTTCCTCTGATAGTCCACTGCTGAATATTGATGGTTGCAATAATTGGCTCTTTATTGGTATACTGTGGGTTTTTTTTTTTTTTTTTCTCTGAGATGCTTCCATTTTTCTGCAGTAAATCTTTTTTTTTTCCCCAAGTTTTCCTCCTTTTCTGGTCTGGCACTTACAGAAGTTGATCATTCTGGAGCAGCTGTAGAGCTGTGCATAGGAGTTTGCTGTTTTGATTTGTTGTAGAAGTGATGTATTGGTTGCTGCTGTTTCTCTCTTTATCTTTTCTGGTAGAAATACCTCAGTTGCTGCTGACTATATTTAGCCAACGAGCTCAGCCTCTTCTCCTCTATCTGTTTTCCTCTATTTGTCCCTAGCTTGAAGGGTTGGTGGCACCCGATGGTGGATAAATGCAAGAAAATCTAATCATGCCCTTCTAATATACCCATTTATCTGGTATCATACTTTATTTTAACTCTTAATGCAACTGTATAATCATTGCTCCATTGCTATAATTGGATTTCAAAGTATATTTCTGCCATTTAATTACATCTATGGCATTTCTATAAGCTTATTGAGAGTAATTAGTAATCTTATAATTTTTAGTGGAATCATTTTATATCCACTGCTCTCATTTTTCTCCTCAAATGCTTCCACACACTTGCACCAATTTTCCTTTTTACATTGGAATTTCTGGCATAAATAATCATTAAGATGATTTTTTTTTTTCTCTCCCCACTGTGGATGTGAGCAGAGTCTAATCCAACTTGCATTGAAGCCAGTGGTAATCTTCTCATTTACTTCAGATGAAACTGGATCAAGCTAATAGATTGCAAATTGCATTCAAGGCAAAGTCAAATCTTAGAATCATGGAATCAAGCAGGTTGGAAGAGACCTCCAAGCTCGTCTGGTCCAACCTAGCACCCAGCCCTAGCCAACCAAGCAGACCATGGCACTAAGTGCCTCATCCAAGCTTTGCTTGAACACTTCCAGGGACAGCGACTCCACCACCTCCCTGGGCAGCCCATTCCAATGCCAATCACTCTCTCTGCCAACAACTTCCTCCTAACATCCAGCCTAGACCTCCCCTGGCACAGCTTGAGACTGTGTCCCCTTGTCCTGTTGCTGGTTGCCTGGCAGAAGAGACCAACCCCACCTGGCTACAGCCTCCCTTCAGGTAGTTGTAGACAGCAATGAGGTCTGCCCTGAGCCTCCTCTTCTGCAGGCTGCACACCCCCCGCTCCCTCATCCTCTCCTCACGGGGCTGTGCTCCAGGCCCCTCACCAGCTTAGCCCTTCTCTGGACATGATCCAGTATCTCAATGTCTCTCTTATCGTGAGGATCTTTGTGTGGCAAAGCATGGGGTGTGAATGGGAGGTTCAAAATAGCTGATTGTTCCCAGATATTCTCAGATAATTTAGAGAGTGTCTTACCTAAATTCATTAATTTTTAGCTCATAAGTTATGGAGCAGTGTGGCCAGTAGGACAAGGGAGGTTATTCTGCCCCTGTACTCAGCACTGCTCAGGCCACACCTTGAGTGCTGTGTCCAGTTCTGGGCCCCTCAGTTCAAGAGAGATGTTGGATGTGTCCAGAGAAGGACAATGAAGCTCCAGGCCCCAGTGCAGGGGCCTGGAGCACAGCCCTGTGAGGAGAGGCTGAGGGTGCTGGGGGCGTGCAGCCTGCAGAAGAGGAGGCTCAGGGCAGACCTCATTGCTGTCTGCAGCTACCTGAAGGGAGGCTGTAGCCAGGTGGGGTTGGGCTCTTCTGCCAGGCAAGCAGCAACAGAACAAGGGGACACAGTCTCAAGCTGTGCTAGGGGAGGTTCAAGCTGGATGTGAGGAGGAAGTTGTTGGCAGAGAGAGTGATTGGCATTGGAATGGGCTGCCCAGGGAGGTGGTGGAGTCACCGTCCCTGGAGGTGTTCAAGCAAAGCCTGGATGAGGCACTTAGTGCCATGGTCTGGTTGACTGGATAGGGCTGGGTGCTAGGTTGGACTGGATGATCTTGGAGGTCTCTTCCAACCTGGCTGATTCTATTTTGTTCTGTAGCCTTTTCTCTGCCCCCAGAAGAAACTGCAAGAATTGTGAATATATTTCTATAAAAGTGTGCCTTTTTGGTTATTTTTACCTCTTCTTTCTGACTGATTTAAACCTCTTCCAGGTAAATATTTGTATAAAGAGTCTAGAACTTTGCTCTCCAGACACCGAGGTAGCAATCTCTTCACCTCAGTCAGAACACCTTCAATTAGGGCATTTTTTTCACCTTCTAAAAAAATATATATTTGGTTTTTGCTTAAGTTTTAATTGAATTCAAAATTTTCTTTATTTTAAGTTTATTTAATGAACATCTCTATTGTGTCACTTAAATGCTGGGGCTGTTCATTTACATAATGTCTCTTGTTGCTGCTGAACATGAAACCCTCTAAGAGTACCCATCTTAAAGTGTGATTCCAGCAAATTCCTTTCCCATGTAGGCACAAGTTTATGGTGTTCTCTTTTCCCAACATTTACATTTTGCAACTGTGGGGTGCAAAATGTATCTGCCAAATCACATTTTTATTCTTTCAAACTATTGCAACTTGCTTGTTAAGGAGATGTTTTTCTCCTCTGTGCTGCTCCCACTCTCTTGATTAGAGGTTTGTTGCTTTGGTAATGTGTCTCTCCTTCAAGCAGTTAATGATTACAGACAACTCTTTAACCTATAATTTTGGGGGAAGGTTATTTGGAAGGTGATATGGCAACAACTGCAATTGTTTCTGTAGCTTAGCAATGTCCTTTGTCTTTTCTGGCCAGGTCCTGGGGTTTAGAGAGGAAGCAGTGCTGGTGTCTAGGTTTAAAGATACTTTCCTGCATTATTTTATTCCCAAATCATGCCAGTTTGTAAGGTTAGAAGGAATATTGTGAAAGATGTTGAGTTGGTGTTCTCAATGAGTTTTAACCTTGAGAAGGGCACCAAGGCTGGTGAGGGAGCACAGCCCTGTGAGGAGTGGCTGAGGGTGTTCAGCCTGGAGAAGAGGAGGCTCAGGGCAGACCTCATTGCTGTCCACAACTACCTGAAAGGAGGTTGTAGCCAAGTGGGGTTGGTCTCTTCTGCCAGGCAAGCAGCAACAGAACAAGGGGACACAGTCTCAAGCTGTGCCAGGGGAGGTTCAAGCTGGATGTTAGGAAGAAGTTTTTCACAGCAAGAGTGATTTGCATTGGAATGGGCTGCCCAGGGAGGTGGTGGAGTCACCATCCCTGGAGGTGTTGAAGCCAAGCCTGGCTGGGGCACTTAGTGCCATGGTCTGGTTGATTGTCCAGGGCTGGGTGCTAGGTTGGCCTGGATGATCTTGGAGGTCTCTTCCAACCTGCTTGATTCTAAGATTCTATGAAATTCAAACCCTAAAAACTGCTGTTGTTAGGATGTTGAACGTAGATGCCTCTAACAGTGATAGGAGCCAGGTTCCCAAGTCATGGGGGATGCTCCCAGGTCACAGGAATGCTCCCTGTCAGGGGCTGGATTTTTCCACTGGATGCTCATTAGCAATTTGCACTGAAATTTTGTGCAAAAACCAAACCAAACAACCCCAAACCAAACAAAAACCTACTAGTGTTTTGCTACTTTAAAACCATGGCAACATCACAATGTTCTTTTAGAAATGGCTCTATGAATTAATTGCAAATTACTTATTAATGAAACAAATATTCAGCTGTCACTTGAGCTAAACTGCACGAAATGCTTAATGATTATTTTTTGAGAAAACACTTTTGTGTGTGTTTGATCTGCCTGGTGCTAACAGCAGTAGAGAAAGAGGAAAACACTTGATGTTGGAATGGAAACCTGAAACTGGCAAAAAGGAGGAGGAGGAAAACATCAACAACTGCAAAGTAGTTGAAAAGCCCCAAAGAAATGGCAGATCCCTTTTATGATTATGCTGGAAATGTCAGAGGGCTGTGATCAGTGCAGCAGAGTCTAATTGGAGACCTCTAGCTCACAGGGGTCAGTGATGGGTCCAGCCTTCCTCATCATAGAATCAAGCAGGTTGGAAGAGACCTCCAAGATCATCCAGCCCAACCTAGCACCCAGCCCTGGCCAATCAACCAGACCATGGCACTAAGTGCCCCAGCCTGCCTTGGCTTCAACACCTCCAGGGACGGCGACTCCACTCCTCCCTGGGCAGCCCATTCCAATGCCAATTGATCTTGAAGTACAGGTTGGGCTACACTTTCACTATAAAATATGAAGTGAGCTCATGATAGTTAAATCATTCTGCTGTCATTCCAACTCTAACTCGGGTTGGCAGAGCTCATGGTCAATGATGTCACCCTTCATACCTTGCTGCAGTTGCCAGCAGAGCTCAGTACCTCCCTGGGCAGCCCATTCCAATGCCAGTCTCTCTCTCTGGCAACAACTTCCTCCTAACATCCATTCTATACCTCCTCCTGCACAACCTCATTCTGTTGCTGGTTGCCTGGGAGAAGAGACCTATCCCACCTGGCTACAACCTCCCTTCAGGTAGTTGTAGACACAATGAGGTCATCCCTGAGCCTCCTCTTTTCCAGGCTGCACACCCCCAGCTCCCTCAGTCTGTGCTCCAGGTAATCTCCTCAATGTTTGTCAGTATCTAAAGGGTTGGGAGGGAGACAACAGGGCAGGCCTCCTTTCAGTGGTGCCTGGTGATAAGACAAGGGCCAAGAGGCACATACTAAGACACAGCAAGTTCTGCCTAAACATAAGGAAAAAATCCTCTGCTATGAGGGTGCTGAAGCCATGGAGCAGGCTGCACAGAGAAGTTTTGAGGTCTCCTCTGGAGAGATTCCAAACTCCTCTAGATATGATCCTGTGCAGGTTGCTGTAGGTGACTCTGCTTTAGCCAGGGCTGTGGAAGTAGATATTTCCAGAGGTCACATCCAACCCATACCCATGCTGGGAATCTGAGAACAGCACTCTTCCAGGTACCCTTGGTTAGATAATGAGGGTACAATGTTGTGACCCAGGAGGGGAAATCTGGTAACAGATTTCCCCAATAATCCTAATTGAGCCACGACCCATACCTGTAAAATGAGCATGATAAAATTCCCTTCTTAGGGTGTGGCTAAATTTTTGCAAGCTGCAGAGGCTCTCAGATGAATATAATTTCTAATTCTGCAAATGATAAATAAATGCCATGAAGTAGGCAATAGATACCCCTCTGGTGTTAGGGACAGCACCACTGAGCTTCCCTGCTCAGCTTTTCCATGTCCCACACAGAATAGAATAGAATCAACTAGGTTGGAAGAGACCTCCAAGATCATCCAGCCAAAACTATCACCCAGCCCTATCCAGCCAAGTAGACCATGGCACTAAGTGCCTCATCCAGTCTTTTCTTGAACACCTCCAGGGATGGTGACTCCACCACCTCCCTGGGCATTCCAATGCCAATCACTCTCTCTGCCAACAACTTCCTCCTAACATCCAGACTAGACCTGCCCTGGCACAACTTGAGACTGTGTCCCCTTCTTCTGTTGCTGGTTGTCTGGCAGAAGAGACCAACCTCCACCTGGCTACAACCTCCCTTCAGGTAGTTGTAGACAGCAATGAGGTCTGCCCTGAGCCTCCTCTTCTGCAGGCTGCACACCCCCAGCTCCCTCAGCCTCTCCTCACAGGGTTTGTGTTCCAGGCCTTTCGCCAGCCTTGTTGCCCTTCTCTGGACACCTTCCAGCACCTCAACATGAGCAGGAGTGACCCAAATGGGACCTGTATGGGTCACTATGGTGCAGCTGGGGGTGATTTTCCACAGGGAGCTTGCTAATGTCCTGCATTTTTTCCATGTGCTCTGCATTGCAAGGGGCAGGTATCAATAGGTAATAAAGGCTTTCTGCTCCTCGCCGTGCCAGTGGTGCTGTTTACAAGAGCAGGAACACGGGGTGGTACATGAGCAAGGCTGGTCTGTCTGTATTCTGGACACATCTCAGGTGTCCTTCTGCTGGTTTTGCTAAATTATTTACCCCTTGGCAAGTGTGTGCCTGCTTGAGGTATTTAAAAGAGGGAATCTGAGGTGAAACCCCATCCGTTTGCCCAGAGCTGACACCGGAATATTCATTATCACATTAAATCTAGCCACAGCGAAAATGATGGCTTCCCTTCACTATCTGCCTGCAGAAGGGACTTCTGTGGTGGCAAGCCCGGGTGCCAGGGATCTGAATAGGAAATCTAGTAAGTGGAAACCATTCTCTTTATGCTAAATTTTCCTTCTTGGAACTTATAGGACTTGACAGCTTTAAACCGTGTTTCAAAGCTGCGGTGGATCGTATGTTTTTCCTTAGCGGCCACAGGCGGTACTAGATGAGGGCACACATCACACATGTGCCCAATCCCAGCCACAGGGATTTCTCAGGCAAAGGAAAAACAAATGCAGATTTGGTATCTGGAGAGTGGCATGTATTTGTCTTGGGGTAATGCCAGTTTTGGTGTGGAGGTCTCCTCTCCAGGAGTTCTGGGGCAAGCAGCCCTGTCTGCACACTCCTCCTCCCCCTTCATCCTGAGTTTGTGCAGGAGTAGAGTTAACAGAGCTTGGTGAGGCATTCGAGGAACTCTTTGGATGTATGATTGTGGAAAAGTTCAGTGAACTGTGTGGGATTGACCCAGAAAGAGACATGAGGAATTTCCTCTCTCTTTTCATCCATCCTTCACTCCATCCCTGGCTTCCCCCTCCACCAGCGACCTCGTCAAATTTAAAGACTGACTTAAATCTTTGCTGCGAGGCAGAGAAAAAGAGCTGAGATGAAACAATTTGAAAGGCCACCTCTCGGGCAAGTTCTAGTGCTTGTAGGTCTGTAAATGAGTTTCAGACTAAAATGGCATAGCGAGGGCTGGGTTTGGTGGGAGGTGGGCACGTGGAGAAACTGGGAGAGTCAAATATGTTCCGGTTAATGCTGAGAATGATGATTCACCCCCAATTAGTAATTCACTGAAGTACGCAACCCATTGCATCAGCACAGTGAATTAACAACAAAGAAAGGAAAGGTAAAGTTAAGTTCCTCCATCCCATAATACTTAGAGCAGACTTTCTGCCTTGGTGAATGACATGTGAGGAATGATGGAACCAGAAGCCAGGCTTGCCTAGCTGTTAATGGCTGTCGATAAGGTTTGTTTTGGAGCACGGTTGCAGTGCAACAATTGTCTTGCAGAGAGCTATGAGCTTTTTTTCTTGGAATGCTGGAGATATTTTATAGCTCATTCTTCTCCTTGTGCCTCCTGTTTTCATCTCAAGTTGTGCCAGGGGAGGTCTAGGCTGGATGTTAGGAGGAAGTTGTTGGCAGAGGGAGTGATTGGCATTGGAATGGGCTGCCCAGGGAGGTGGTGGAGTTGCTGTCTCTGGAGGTGTTGAAGCAAATCCTGGCTGGGGCACTTAGTGCTGTGGTCTGGTTGACTGGACAGGGCTGGGTGCTAGGTTGGAGTGGATGAGCTTGGAGGTCTCTTCCAACCTGGCTGGTTCTATGATTCTATGATCTTTAGTTGGAAATGTACTTGGGTGAGTGAGAATAAAATGTGAGCATAGAGTAGATACAGAAGTGCTGAGCACAGCCAGCTATCATTGAGAGCATAGAAGGAAACTGAATGATCTGTAACTATAATTGAGAGGCAAAAGCCCCCTTATGTTTAATCAATATTTAAAGGAGGAATTACAGGTACCACAAATCCCCTCTTTATCTTGCACTTAAAATCCCTTTACCTGCCCTTTAGTTTTCATGGTTTTCCTTATCTTCATTGTCACTTAATCATATTTCAACAGGATTTGCTTCCTCACCACTCATCTACTCTTCCTAATGCTAGAACACCATCTCAGTAAATTCCTTCTACCATGCTTTGGTGCCAGATATCAGGGGATTTGGATTTTTTTTCCTTTGGAATCAAACAGAAAATTAAAAAATATCTGGTTTGTGGGAGTGCCAGATGTTATTTTCAGATGTAAACGTCCAGAGTTAGGGCAGGGGAACAACAGGAAGCAAACT
The DNA here is from genome assembly GCA_013400475.1 of Tricholaema leucomelas. Lineage (NCBI taxonomy): Eukaryota > Metazoa > Chordata > Aves > Piciformes > Lybiidae > Tricholaema lacrymosa > Tricholaema leucomelas. The sequence continues at coordinate 76,888 of WAAF01013360.1, forward strand.
CAACCCTTACTTGACTCAACCTTGAGTGTTGGTCTTAGAAGAGCAGCATTGCTGAGACTTCAATGGCCATGAGCTGCCCTGCTGCTGGCCATGGCAATGCTTCTCCTGGCCCCAGGCAGATGATGCAGGCAGTGTGTTCTGCAGCATGTCTGTGTTAGCAGAAGAATCATCCTCTCAGAACATCAAAAATGTCACTTGATGAGGAGAGAGGTCAAGGCTGTGCTCTCCTCTGGGCACCCACTTTGCTTGTGTGAGTTGTGCAGTCTGTCTGCTGAATTAGAAGCATCATTTTGAGCACCTTCTTGTGTTTTATTAATCATAAACACATCAAATTGGTAATCTTTGTATGTACATCTGTCTTACTTTCAGAGTTAAGGAAGACTTTGTATATCTGTTGTGCCAGTTTAGGGGCATAATGATGGGGAAAGATCTTGGAAGGGGAGAATGTTTTTCAGTTTCAGTTATGTGCTGTCTTCTGTGCTAACAAACTTAAAATAATGATAAGTAAATCAGTTCTAATTCATCTTGTAACTGTGAGTTAATTCTTGGGTCACTGACTGGAAAAAGGTCTGAGAGTATAGTTGGAGATCTCATCCTTGCTCTCACAACACTCTCTTGGCTGGGTACTCAGCTTTCATGATAATTCATAGGAAAGTATATTTTTCAAAGGTATTAAATGTCTGCAGCAGCCAGTATGAGCCTCTGTTCTTGAAGTGTTTTCAAATCAAACAAAGTTTATTCCTTTTTTTTTTTTTTTAATGAATAAGTTTCCTGAAGTGCAGTTAATCCAAATTCTGCTGAGTGGAAATTGGTCTTCCTATTTTCAACTAATATCTGCATCATATCTCAAAATTCTGAGCGTGGAGGTGCCTTGTTACAGGGATCCAGAAAATTTGTATCACAGTGGTGAGGACCAGAAACTCAGGAGATGCTCGTTCATGCTCTGCACTGTGACAGCAAAATGCATTACAAGCTGGAGATGCTAAAGCAGTGCCAGGGGTTGAGTCCCCATCTTGAGGAGGACTCTTGACTTTCTTCAGTCTGATGTTGCATGAGCTGGCTTTGGTAGGATCAGACCAGAGGGAGATGTCCAACCATAGCTCAGGCAAGACAGGGTGCCTGGAGTGCAAACTGGAGAGGGAGCAGAGGGATACCCATAACAGGCTCTCAAAGGACAAGTTTAGAAAGAAATGGTTGCTTGGAGGAAGATTAAAGAGGCCTTCAAGACACAGATGTGACAGCAAGAGGGAAGGTTGGAAAGAAGGCAGAAGGGGGTGGAGGAAGCCAAAGCAGAGGCTGTTGCTGAGGCTGACAGCTTGAACAATAAGAGGAAAGAGCTTCTCTGACTTTCACTTAGTTAATGAATATGCAATGAAGAAAGAACCACACAGGCTAATTGTCTATGGGGGAAGAGGCTTGAAATGGAAGCTTGGAGCAGGTGTGTGAAGCACTTGAGAAGCTACCATGAGGTTGGTCATGGAACCAACAGAGGTGGAGGGATTAGAAGAGATGGTTTCAGAGTGCAAACAAGATTTAGCAGGGAAATGGAAAAGGAAGAATAGTGTGAGCTGGATAGAAAGTATTGTTTTCACTACGATTATTAGGAGCTGAAGGTTGGCTTGCTTTGAATCTTACAAGCAATTGCTGCCAGAAAACTGGAAAACAAGTTTTAAACATTGACTTTCAATTCTACTTTGTTTATTAGAGAAGAACTGTTAGTTTTGTGTTACTAATGTTGTGTAAGTTGACATGGTGAGAACATTCAGTGTGCTAGAGGTGATTAAGATGATTAACCGCTGAAATTTGATTCCACACTGAGCACATAAGAAGGCAATTAATACATTACTGTAACAGCAACACTACTAAAGGTAGTAATAATGATTGTCTGTTATTTATGGTTAATTTTAGAAGCGAGAGAGTTCACTTTTAGCCCAAAGCAGTAGGCATGAGCATCGAAAAGAGAGGAGAAACCTTTCAACTGAGTGGGAATTTCAGTTGTGAGCGGTAAGGAAGTTGAGCTGGAGATTGAGACAGACTCACCACGATAAAACCAATTTCAGTTTGGTAGTTCTTTACTGGTTCTGCAGTTTGGCAGCTGTCAACATCTCAAAACATCATCTCACCCAAACTGTTGAAAGAAAGAAACCCTTTGATTTTCCCCTTGAGACGCCCAAGCTGAAAATGGACTCTTTGTAGTCTCAGCCTCATTTCAGACAGTTTTTTCTTTTCTTTTTTTTTTTTTTTCCCCCTTAAACATTCTTGCTGGCAGAAACAACTAAATCATAAATAGAGTCTCTGTTAATTAAATAAGTTTTATCATTTTAACTTGGCTTTTAAAGTGGATTAAAAAAAAAAAAGTAAATCTCTAACATTTTCTTCTTTCTTATAAATCTTCAGGGACTAAGCATCACATTTCTTGCATCATTAATAATGCAAATTAGTTTTTGTTTGGCTCTCACATAAGTTTATAGTTAGAAGTAAATATTTAATGCACAGATCTGGGAAATCAAATCATGTAGAGCAGAAATTTTACTTTATAGTTATCGAAAGCTAATGGAAGAAGGATGGGAGGCACCACACTTTCTGTTTATTTAGCCTTTCTTACTCTTGCTTTTCTTTCACTGCAACTCTTTGCAGCTTGTCATTGAAGGCTGTAATACTCCTGCAGTATCTGTTTTTACTATCTTTACAGTAGCCACAGCATCCAGCATTTAACATCACTGTTAGCCACAGCATCCAGCATTTAAAATCACTGTTAGCCACAGCATCCAGCATTTAAAATCACTGTTAGCCACAGCATCCAGCACTTAATATCACTATAAAGGTCCAAGACATGTAGTGTACCCAGGGCTGTAAGGCTTATAGTCTTGGTCCTGATTCTGGGTGGGAAAGCCAGGTGATTATTCAAAGGAGTATCTAGAAATTTCTTGACTTTGAGTACTTTTTTAGGTGGCTTAATGAAGCAATAGTCAGATAGCCAAAGAAGATTAAACTTCACTCTGGACCTCTCTATTGGCTGGATAGTAATGCCTCAGGAGGGTAAAATACTTGGACTTGTTTACTTGTTAGCACAGGGGTAGGCTGCGGTTAATGTATATATCCTATAGCAGGCTTTTCTGCTCTGTGTGCTCACACATTATTCCTGCATATATTGTACCTCTCTCCATCTGAAACGTCTGTAGGAACGAGCCTGCTGCAGACAAATTACAGGCATTTCACCGCCACATCTGTGCTTTCTGTAGTGATCCTTTTTTTGTGTCTGTGTGGTGGGTAACGGGAAATAATAAGCATCCTGCTATTTTGTGAGTGAAATCTGATAGTGAAAAAGACACCAGAGAGAATTCTTCAGTGATATAATATATATATATATATAGTAAATAGACCAATTTATCAATCTGACAGAGATTTGACCTGAAAGTTAAAGCGTTTGAAAGTTAAGTGGGGGGTTGTGGAAGGAGAGTTGAGGCTGCGCTAGGGAGAGAGGGTTGGTTTCAGGAGTTATTAAATCAAAATAAAAGATATTGACAAAACAATAAATTGCCTGAATCGTCCCATCTAATAGCTTCTGAGAGCACTAAATACATTCTGTGCCCTGAAGATGTGCTGAAGCTTTCCTCTCTCTCGTACTTTGGTACTTCTGCTCACAAACGCTCTCGCCGTGGTTGGTTTTATAACAGCCTTGGCAGCAGATTGTGCCTGTGAACGCTTTGCTGGAGAACTTGCTGGGAGCAGTGTCATGGGGAACAGGAACAGTGGCACTGCTCTGCTCTCAGCAGGATTGCTCAGCTGTGCAGGTGGGCTCCCAATCACTCTCACTGGGATTAGAAAAGAAAATAAACTCAATGCAGTGATATCTTTAGTGGGAGAAGGCAGAGCATGATTCAGTGCTCTTTGCACTCCTTGGGAGTCCTCAGCACTGTTTCCACGCTGGAGATCTGTGGTATTTGGAGGGCAAGCAGCATCTGGCAGTCCCCTTGGACAGGAATGCTTTGGGGAGCCATGAGGCAGTTAATGCCACCTGCTTAATGATGTCATGTGAACCCTTCTCAGTGACCATCACCTTCCTCAGAGAGGGGAAGGAAGGGGGAAAGAAGATTTCTGCGGGACCTGCCAAGAGCGGGTGGGAAGCAGCTCTTTACCCCCACATTCGTTAGCTGGGACCTGCTTTTTCCTCCTACTCCATAGGATTGGGGGCGGGGGGGCATACCCCCTACCTTCAGCTTCCCCACTGAGGAGGGAATGAGGCTGGCTCTCTTTGGCTTGAAAACTACACAGATTTGAGACTATTTGCCCTCCTGCAGATTTTTCCATGGAGAGGAGCGTAGAAGACATTACTATTTATAGTGCACAGTACGTGTACACAGCGTGACATCCACTGGCTTTTCAAGCAACATCCTACCAGTTTGGAGGGGGGGCAGGCTCTCCATCTCAGTGTCCCCGAGATGCCCTGTCCCCTCTCCTGAGGAGATGGGCAGTCATGCAGGGGCAGCACCCATCTCTTCTTGCCTGGAGAGTTTTTTATCACTTCTTGTATCTGAAGATACTTGTCTCCCCGCTGCGGAGCTGATGAGGAGGCTCAAAGTCAAAGCAAGTCTTCAGCACAAATAATGTCAGTTTTAAGAGGAGGGGGAGAGACCCAAAGCAGTGAAGGTACAAGGGGTTTGGAGAGCATCCTTAAAGTCCAGTTTGGGGATGGAACATTTGTGTTTATGGGGGAAACTGAAGATGGAAAAGGATGTTGGCTTTTTTTTTGGGGGGGTGGGGTGGGGGGAGGGTTTCAAGGGGATGAGGAGCAACAGTGGGACTGCCTGATTACCGAGTCATAGAATCATAAAGTCAGTCAGGGTTGGAAGGGACCACAAGGATCATGTAGTTCCAACCCCCTTGCCATGGGCAGGGACACCTCACACTAGCTCAGCCTGTCTAGAGCCTCATCCAGCCTGGCTTTAAACACCTCCAGGGATGAGGCTTCCACCACCTCCCTGGGCTGCTCAGAGTCGCGTGACATCTCTTTGTATTTGTGCAGGGGTTCAGGAAACCAGAACACCTTCATCTTTGATACAGAAAAGAGAGCAGACAATGGCAATAAAAACCCCAGTAAGCAGTTGGAAAGGCCCAGCTCGAATCATGCTCTGTCAACAGCTTTGCAATCTGTATAAATAGGAGTGGAAAGACAAACAACTCTGATTTCTCTTTGAGAACGTGAGGATCCGTTGTCAGGGATTTAAATGAGAGTGGTTTACTTGTACTGTATGTAAATTCCTCCTTGGCAAATACCCCATGTCCACTGATGTATGTGTATTTTGGGTCTGTACACTTTTGGTCTCGGCGAAATACAATGAAATCTGATAGCACACAGAAATACTTGCACGGAATGTCAAAGTGTGTGTGTGTGTGTGTGTGTGTGTGCTTCTCATGTATCCATAGAAGAGTTTACACATTTCTAATTACTCATGCAAAAAGAGACTTTACAGCACTTTTAAAAGAGAGCCAATTTTTCTCCCTACTGCGCTCTGTTTTTACAGCTTGTGGAAAGCTTATTTAACAAAAGTTTAAGTAATCAGGGAAAGTCATTTCTGAGAAAAAGACTGACAGATATGAAGCCTCTTTTCACACTTCATAAGAGGTGGAGATAGTAGCCATAAAATTTACAGCTCAATAGTACTCTGTTTAGCTTAAGTTATAGAATTATTAGTGTTTCAGGCACGTGATAGATTTTAGGGTGGTTAGGAATCTGAAGCGATTATATATGCTTTCTGTAGCTGAGCTGTAAGTGTGCAATGCTAATAGCAACCTACTCTTCCAAACCCAGCAACCTGCATGCTCCCACGGGGCTGATGTTGCACTAAAAATATGTGTTTGCAGCTGACTTTGCTTCATGAGATATTAATAACAATACTAGTGATATGTTCCCTTCATAGAGGCTCACCTCTGGCTATGAAAGTATGAGTTCGTGGGCTGTGGGAATGAGTAGTCAGGGTATGTCAGTAAGAAAGGAGTCAGGAGTGGGGGGTGAGCATGATCAGCATCTCTGCCCCAGCTCCTGCAGAGCAGGGGCACACAAGTTTTACTGTGTGAGTAGACCTGGCTGTGGAGCGGCTGAGAATAAGTGACTTCTTCTGCAGGTCGTGACCAATTATGGGTAATGAAGAGCTGAATAGAAGAGGAAGAATTTGGCTGGCTTGTAAGTGAGAAATGAGAAATCTCCATTCCAGCTTGTAGCAATGGGCAGTTTAGAGACAGTAACATGCATCTGAGGGTGAATCTTTCCAGATACTATGAGCTGCCCAGATGTTATGGCAGTGGGTAGCACGCACAGACACTTAGTGGCAACATCTAAATAAGCAAACAGAAGCAATTGCTAAAGGCATTTAAATGTTACCTTCTCTGTGCCATCCTTTCAACCTTTTATTTTTAAAGTAGTGCCTCAGATGTAGCTGCTCACCCAGGAACAAAGAACAGAAAGACTTTCATCATTCCTTAAAATAACATAAATTGGGTGAGCTGGAGTCGAGTCCCACTGCAGTTACATTGAGGTTTGCATGGTTTTCACTGGAGCAGGCACCAGATCAGGGAGGCATCCCATCTGTGGCGTGGTATAACATTAACACGCTGTACAACTCACCCCACTGAGTGGGTTAATAGGGGTAGTGTAATGTTTATGTATTTTTATTTCACTTTTTATGTGTGCCTAATCCAGCCAGGCTCATAAAGCTCGCTCTCACACCAGGTTAAAGCAGTTTCTTTGGTGCATTTCCTGCTTGGTCATAAATTGTGAGGATGTTTTGTTCTTGTCCACAGACTGGTTTCTGCGGTAAAGCTCTGGGTCAGTATTATCTAATTGTCATCAGTAAGTTTGCAGATGACACCAAACTAGGAGCAGGTATGGATCTGTTGGAGGGCAGGAGAGTCCTGCAGAGGGACCTTGACAAGCTGGATGGATGGGCAAAGGCCAATGGGATGAGATTGAACAAGGCTAAGTGAAAGTTCTACATTTTGGCCACAACAGTCCCAAGCAGCGTTACAAGCTGGAGATAGAGTGGCTGGAGAGCAGCCAGGCAGAGAGGGACCTGGGGGTGCTGGTATATAGTAGCTGAAGATGAGCTAGCAGTGTGCCCAGGTGGCCAGGAGAGCCAATGGCATCCAGACCTGGCTCAGGAGCAGTGCGGCCAGCAGGACAAGGGAGGTTATTCTGCCTCTGTACTCAATATTAGTCAGGCCACACCTTGAATCCTGTGTCCAGTTCTGGGTTCCTCAATTCAAGAAAGATGTTGAGGTGCTGGAATGTGTCCAGAGAAGGGCAGCAAGGCTGGGGAGGAGCCTGGAGCACAGCCCTGTGAGGAGACGGTGAGGGAGCTGGGGGTGTGCAGCCTGGAGAAGAGGAGGTTCAGGGCAGACCTCATTGCTCTCTACAACTCCCTGAAGGGAGGCTGTAGCCAGCTGGGGTTGGGCTCTTCTGCCAGACAACCAGCAACAGAAGAAGGGGACACAGTCTCAAGTTGTGCCAGGGGAGGTCTAGGCTGGATGTTAGGAGGAAGTTGTTGGCAGAGAGAGTGAGTGGCATTGGAATGGGCTGCCCAGGGAGGTGGTGGAGTCATTGTCCCTGCAGGTGTGGAAGCAAAGCCTGTCTGGGGCACTTAGTGCCATGGTCTGGTTGATTGTCTAGGGCTGGGTGCTAGGTTGGAGTGGATGATCTTGGAGGTCTCTTCCAACCTGCTTGAATCTATGATTCTACGATTTGTCAGCCCCTACAGATTTTGAGCTTGGGTTGTTAATGCCAACAATTCCTAAAGCCTGTTCAGCTGACTCCAAGAACTGCGCTGGGGAGGCGTTTGGTGAACTGCACCGGGGAGGCATTCAGTGAACTACACCTGAGAGGCGTTCGGTGAACTGCACCGGGGAGGCATTCGGTGAACTGCGCCGGGGAGGCGTTCAGTGAGCCTGCATTCAAATGGTTAATTTGCACTATGTTCTGTTAAAGAAAAGGAAAACTGTCACCCTGTCATTTTAGAGCCTGACACTAAGCTTGTCAAAAGAGACAGCTGTTAAACTGAATTACTGTTGACACGCAGAGAAACGGCCCTTGCCAGATGTAAAGGACATCTGCGGCAATGAAGTGGTACAGGGTGGCTTTTAAAATGTGGTCATACTGGTATTTGAATAGAGCATCTATGGCATTAAAACGTGGCCTTGACTCAGACAGTTTAAGGCAGCAAACCAGAGCCAACGGGAAGCACAAAGAAGGGCTGATCTGTTGCTGGATCCATAACTTATGCATGAATGTGAAAACAGCGCAGTGTCAAAGCCATTAAGCTCTTATCTTGTATCCAGGAGGATGCGGGTTTGAAACGCAGTAGGAAATATTTTGTGTTCCTGGGCCCTCGAATGCGTGGGTAGGTGAGGTGGAAATTCACAAGGTGGATTATGTGAGGAATGAATAGAAATAATTCTTCTTGTCTTTGGCAAACAACCGCTCAGACAAGGCTTGCAAAGGGCATTAAGCTTCGGAAGTGAGGGCTGGATGTGTCTCGTCCTTGTTTCCGATAAGGCTGCCGGCGTGCAGCGTGCATGGGTGGGTACTGGGGAGGTTGTCCTTCGGTGAACGAAGCAAATGGAAATGGAAACGACTGCATGGAGGGGGCCTGGAAAATGTTGCCTGTGTATCTTAAAGTGATTTTCATTAAAAAAAAGAAAAAAGTTGGGATGTCAAAGTCATATTGTAAAAAAGAGGAGGTGATGAATATTTTATAACACAGCAATGGAAGCAACGGCAGGGAATGCTGCGCATCATCTAAGTGCCAGTCTTTGATTTGCATGGGTTTCGGGTAGAAATAAAGCTGTTGTGGGAAAGGGGAGGAAAAAAGGGGGGAAAAAAAAGAAGGGGAGAAAAAAAGGGGGAAAAAGTATCAGTTAAGCAATTTTTGCTAAGTGTATGAGAAATGGGATGAGACGAAGCTTGTATTCATTGTAAACTGAAATGGATGTTTGAGGCTTTATATATATATATATATATATAACATTTTAAAAAGCCAGGCCAAACATCATTTGGAATATGTTAGTGGATTGTATCTTGATGATTTATTTGTATGTTTAGTGGTGGCAGAAACAGAGGAGTTTGCCATCTGTGGGAAAGAAGGCAAATTATGTTTCTAAATCACATAGACCAAGCTGCTCCATTCTGAGGGAAAGCAGCAGCAACAACTTGCTCTAGGGCAGCAAAAATGCTGGAATCATAGAAATATTTTGGTTGGACAAGACCTCCAAGATCACAGAATCACAGAATTAGCCAGGCTGGAAGAGACTTGTAGGATTATAGAGTCCAACCTATCACCTAACCCTTCTAATTAACTAAACCATGTCATTTAGTGCCTCATCCAGCCCCTTTTCAAACACGTCCAGAGATGATGCCTCCACCACCTCCCCAGGCAGCCCATTCCAATGCCAATGACTTTTTCCATGAAGAATTTCTTCCTAATGTCCAGCCTAAACCTCCCCTGGTGCAGTTTGAGACTGTGTCCCCTTGCTCTGTCACTGGGTGACTGGGAGAAGAGACCAACCCCATCTGGCTACAACCTCCCTTCAGGTAATTATAGAGAGCAATGAGGTCTCTCCCAAGCCTCCTCTTCTCCAGGCTGCACACCTCCAGCTCCCTCAGATGCTCCTCGTAGGGCTGTGCTCCAGCCCCCTCACCAGCCTTAATACCCTCCTCTGGACACATTCAAGCACCTCAACATCTTCCTTAAATTGAGAGGCCCAGAACTGGACACGGGACTGAAGGTGTGGCCTGACCAGTGCTGAGTACAGAGGCAGAATAACTTCCCTGGTCCTGCTGTCCACACTGCTCCATATACGGGCCAGGATCATCAAGTCCAACTGTTACACCAGCACTGCCAGGTCCACCACTAAACCCTCAGCAACATATCTGTACATCTTTCCAATCCCTCCAGGGATGGAGACTCCACTGATTTTCTGTTCTAGGGCTTGACAACCCTTGTGGGAAAGAAATTGTTCCTTGTATCTAACCTATATCTCCTCTGGTGCAACTTGAAGCCCTTTCCTCTTGTTCCTTGGGAGAAGAGGCTGACTCGCATCTCACTACAACCTCCTTTCAGTAGGTGAGTGTGAGAGGTGTTTCCTTCTTCGTAAGAGGAGGGTTTGCTTTTTCTGAGCACTCAGATTTCTCTGTGCAGAAAGGCTGATGCCAGATGAAGCAAACCCATTCCCCTTTGCTTCCTTATAAGGGTGGTGAAAAGTCTTTCAGGGCTTGAGACGATTTTAGCTGGTGTCCTTGCATTGCTCTGAGAGCATGCCCCTACCGTGGAGAGCAGTTAGCTTCCTGTGCTCCCTGTACTGCTTCATTACTGCTGCCCACCACACAATAGCAAGAAGTGGAGGAGGTCTGTGCCCATGGTCCAGCTGGACAGCCTCCAAGCTCCCAAAACGAGGTGTGGTAGCACATGATTTATGGATGGAACTCTACTCAGTATGGAGACCTGCTGGATAATGCTGCTGCCAGATCTGACCGAAGGGCCACCTGCATATGTAACCAGCAAGGCACCCACTGGTACATATGGCCATGGCTGGATGGGTCACAGCAGGAGGCAGCTATACAAGTACAAATATCTGTGATCTAACACAGCCCATTGTGAAACTGCATTTATCAACAGCTGCCAGAGGTCTGCCATGTATGAGGAGACAGTGAGTAGTGTCAGCATTTAACCATGCTGGCAGGGGCAGCAAGCAGAGAGTAGCTGTTGGGTTTGTGCAGGCTCCAGGAGTCAATGATTTGTGCTTTGTCCCATTCTCCATGAGGCTTTTGAGTGGAACTCTCAGACTGACCACGCTCCTCTGGGGTCAGAGCACATCATTGTGTTTGGGGGTTCACAATGCTGGAGAGTTTGTCCTCTGGAATATTTTTTATATGGGGACAATGGAGCATTTCACAGCCCTCTGGGGACCACTGGGAGCTTTTGGAGCTTTCAGCCTGGTGTGGTAGGGGCAAGACAGACCTAGGAGGAAATTTCAGGGATTTTCTGCCATCCCACTCAGCTGCTGTGTGTGCCCTTGTCTGTGCTGAGCCAGCACATCAGTACTGATGTGTCTGCAAAGGCAGGGCTCGTTCTGAAGCAGCCCTGTGGCTGTGCTGGGACAAGGCTGGGACAGTCACCTTCACCTTGCCAGTCTTACAGGAGTTATTTGGGTAAGCATCAAACCCCTCTCCAGAAGGGAGTGTATGCTGCAACAAAAACAAGGCTGAAATCTCTATGCCCGCTCTTCACTCACTTGGTAGAGCTGCAGCTCAGGGTCAGGGGTTTTATCCAGTGCAGACTCACCTATTAAAGTTTAACTGTGCTGTAATGATTAACCTTCCCCAAAACAAGCACAGGACGAAGCATTTAAACAAACAGGAGCAAGCTTATTATTAGATGACAGCTTGTTCTGCAATAGCTCTTATAAAGTCATCATTATTGTATTAAAGCTTACCATGAAAAAAAAAACCAACATCTTTCCCCTAATCTCAGCTCTGCCATACAGCCTCCAGTTTTGACTGACACCAAAACAGAGTAACCAACCTATAAATTATAATGTGTGATTTAAGTGATGTATAAATACATTATTTGTAAGTCATCACAAGAATCATCCTTCTGCAACGGAGGCAATTTTAAGGAAGTAAAAGTACATTTTACCAAGATAATAATAAGGCAGAATGAAGCTCCTTGGGTGAATATTCTCATGACATGCTTATCTTAATTGTAATAATCAAACCTAGAGAACAAAAAAATAAAAGGACTATATTAACAGAACTTCATCACAAACTCAGTCCCAGGCCCAAAATTAGGATCTGTGCTTTTGGCTCAGAAATGCACCCCAGCTTTTTGAGCTGTTCAGCAAACTTCTGTCATTGAAATCACCCCCAAAATTCAGGTCTGTAAAGATGTTCCTACTCACCTGTTGATGCTGAAAAGGCATCTCTCTCCCTCTCTCTTATCTTAAGCCAAGAAAGGAAACTTTCTGGGGTTTGAGTGTTGCCTGCGAGATGCTCTCTGCCTGCTGCGTGCTGACACAGCGGATAGGGCTGAATTTCTGCAGCTGAAGATCTGCCCCCAAGCTTCAGTTTCCCATTTCAGTATTACAGACAGCATGGAACTAGGTCATTGAAGACAGAAAATAATGCACAATGGCTTGTTATAATCCACCCATCTGTCTGGGAAACTAGTGCTCTCCAGGGAGGGAAAGGACTCCTTGCTCTGGTTTAGACACCCTGTTTCCAGTTGGGGTTCACAACTCAGCTTTAGCCTGAGAACTGTTCATTACTGCAGGAAGGGTCTCACACAAATGGAAGTTGGCCTGTTCTGGGGTTGTTCACACTGGAGAAGAGGAGGCTGAGGGGACACTTTCTTCCTCTCTGCAACTCCCTGAAAGGAGGTTTGAGCACATGGGGGTTGCTCTCTTCTCCCTAGTAACAAGAAGAAATAGCCTCATGTTGGGCCAGGAGAGGATTTGGTTGGATATTGGGTTCAATTTCTTCCCCCAGAGGGTTGTCCAGCCCTGGATGCAGGATAAAGCTGTGTAAATGTGGTGTTGAGAGACATGGCTTGTTGGTGACCTGACAGTGCTGGGTTAATGGTTGGACTTGATGATCTTGAAGGTCTCTTCCAAACAAAACATTCTATGATTCTATGCTTTCTGACTTTTTGCAAGTTAAATTGGACACCAGTCCTTTCTGCTTGTCAGCTTGCTTAATCACAAACAAGGTGAAGAGAGTGGAGCACTGGAACAGGTTGCTCAGGGAGGTAGTTGAGGAGCCATCCCTGGAGACATTCAAGGTCAGGCCGGCCCTTGAGCAACCTGCCCTCATGGAGGATGTCTCTGCTCACTGCAGAGAGGGCTGGACTAGATGACTTTTGGAGGTCTCTTCCAACCCAGACCATTCTGTGATTCTATGATATAAACCAGAGATCAGGATTCTGTTTGGCTGGCAGGTGGGATATACTTAAGGAATAACAGAAGCTGATCCTCTGTCTTCATCATCTAAAAGCTTTCTTTGCCCAAGTGAGTTTCTCTGGGTGAGGTAAAATACTGCATTTATTTTCCAGGCAACTTCCTGAGATGTGTTCATAGAATCATAGAATGGTTTAGGTTGGAAGGGACCTCAAAGCTCATCCACTTCCAGCCCCCTGCCATAGGCAGGGACCCCTCCCACTAGAACAGGTCACTCAAGGCCTCATCTATGTCTGTAACAAAGTTTGCTGAACCTCTTAAGGAATATGTTTGACTTCCTTATTAAAGAAGGAAATGTTATTAAAAATTCACACAGGTAGACATTTTGGTTAGGATTGAGACTTTTGGAATTTCAGAACAGATCTAAGGAAGAAATTTTTTATGATGTGGACAGTGAGACTCTGACCCAGGTTGCCCAGAGAGATGGCAGACATCCCATTCCTGGTAACATTACAGTCGGGTTGGATGAGAGGCTGAGCAACCTGCTCTAGTTGAAGATGTCCTCTTCCATTGCAAGAGACTTAGACTTCAAAGATCTCTTCCCCCTCAAACTGTTGTAGTATTTTATGATTCTATTCTATCCAATACTGTCAGTGCCATGGTTTGGACAGATTCACTCTGATATGGGTCAAGAACTGTCTGGAAGGCTGGGCCCCGAGAGTGGCAGTGAATGGTGCCACATCCAGCTGGCAGCTGTCACTAGTGGTGTGCCCCAGGGATCAGGGCTGGGCCCAGGCCTGTTCAACATCTTTATTGAGAATCTGGACCAGGGGATTGAGTCCAGCATCAGTAAGTTTACAGATGACACCAAGCTAGGAGCAGTGTGGATCTGTTGGAAGGTAGAAGAGCCCTGCAGAGGGACCTGGCCAGGCTGGATGGGTGGGCAGAGGCCAAGGAGATGAGACTGAACAAGGCCAAGTGCAGGGTTCTGCACTTTGGCCACAACAAACACAAGCAGTGCTACAGGCTGGGGCCAGAGTGGCTGAGAGCACCCAAGAAGAAAGGGACCTGGGGGTACTGGTAGAGAGTAGCTGAAGATGAGGCAGCAGTGCTCAGGTGGGCAGCAGAGCCAATGGCATCCTGGCCTGGCTCAGGAGCAGTGTGGCCANTAGGCTGGATGTTAGGAGGAAGATTCTATGATTCTATGATCTCTCTGTTTAGGAGCTCCTTTAAAGGACATCAAGCAGCAGAACGGAACGGAAGCTCCTTTGGGTCTGGGAACTGGTGTCCCTGGAGGTCAGGTTGCTGTAAGTAATTTCTCTGTCACCCTCACTGAAGGGGAGGTCTAGGCTGGATGTTAGGAGGAAGTTGTTGGCAGAGAGAGTGATTGGCATTGGAATGGGCTGCCCAGGGAGGTGGTGGAGTCGCCATCCCTGGAGGTGTTCAATCAAAGCCTGGCTGGGGCACTTAGTGCCATGGTCTGGTTGACTGGATAGGGCTGGGTGCTAGGTTGGGCTGGATGATCTTGGAGGTCTCTTCCAACCTGGTTAATTCTATGATTCTATGATGGACTCAGAGTTTGCTTGAAAAGGCCACCTTATCGTCCTTAAGTCCTCACTGAGTACCACTAATAGACTTTAATTGGGCTGTACAAGTCCCATAGTGGAAGATGTGGCTCTTGCCTCTAGAGCATGGCAGTGTAAAATGAGTCAATAGCACATTCTGGGCTCGTTCTGAGTTCATATTATAAAAGACCAATTTATTTCCTGAATTTAGTATTTTTCCATGCTCAGGTTGTGCCTTCTATGAATATTTTCCTACATAAAGGCATTATTTTCTTCTCTTTCTTTGTGGCATGAATGGAAGGAATCTCTATTTGCAAATTGAGGTGGTGGTGGTTAACTTTTCTTCCTTGGATCTTTGTGGCATGTTTCTGGCAAACATCTAAAATTCAGTTTCCAAGGTTGTGGACAGTAAAGGGCCATGTCTCACAGAGATAAAATGAGACCAATGCAAATAAATAGCCTCACAGCACGGTGGGAACACTTCTCCATGCTGAAAACCATCAAAGGAGCTAAGATATGCATGCATGCTACTGCTCCATGTACAGTCAAAATACAAGACACCATTTGCTCTGGATTTACACAGTTTGACACTGCAGGGAATTTGGGTTCTTCATAAACTAGAACCCTACCTTCTCCTAAATATTTTCAGCTGTGCAAAATCTATATAGAATCATAGAATAGAATCATAGAATCAGCCAGGGTGGAAGAGACCTCCAAGATCATCCAGTCCAACCTATCTGAGGTTGTTCATGATGTGCCTAGTCTCAGGATAAGAAATCATGTTTTTTCCTTAGTGTGGTTTTCCCTTGTGTGTAACTCTTGATGGCCAGCTGTAAACTTGCTTTTTTTCCTGACTGACCTGGAAAACAATCTTCTATATAAATAAATTGATATATACCTGATAGGACTTAACCCAAAGAAGAACCAGAGATGAACCAAGGAAGAAGGTGGCTCCTTTTTCATCTTTGCATTGAGCATATTTCTTGTTTCAAGGTCTTTTTTATTGGCATTTAATCTTTCTGGAAGCACTGTGAAAAGCCAGGTAATATCTTTAGACCTGACCCCTGCCCATAAAAGTGGTTCAAGATTAATTTCATGGGTGCAAACAGCTTCTCCAAATGTCAGCCTTACTAAACTAGAATGGGAGCAGCTCCTACCCCTCTCTGTTGTGGGCCAAGTCTGCTTGAATGCAGATACATGCTGGTCTTAAAGAAAACAAACCTACAATAGATAGGAGGAAATGAAGTAGGCTGAGCAGTGATTCAGGGGCAAACAAATCATGTGCTTCCTGCTTGATTTTCTCTTTAGAAATCCTCTTTATTACACTGAACCAACTGACTGTTCACTGAGTAGACTTTATCTCTAAGTTAATTACTGTGTCCAGTTCTGGGCTCCTCAATTCAAGAGAGATGTTGAATCTGTCCAGAGAAGGGCAACAAGGCTGGTGAGGGGCCTGGAGCACAGCCCTGTGAGGAGAGGCTGAGGGAGCTGGGGGTGTGCAGCCTGCAGAAGAGGAGGCTCAGGGCAGAGCTCATTGCTGGCTACAACTACCTGAAGGGAGGCTGTAGCCAGGTGGGGTTGGGCTCTTCTGCCAGGCAANGTATCCTTGTCTTATTATTGCACAGCACCAAAAAGAGATTGGCTCCATCCCCTTGACACCCAACCCTCAAATATTTATAGACATTGATCAGATCCCCTCTCAGTCTTCTTTTGTCATATTTCAGAAGGGCTGTAGGTGCAGCTAAAGACGTGGGAAGAGAAGTGCAGGTATTAGCAGTGTTCACTGAGTAAATGATTTACAGATAAAGGAATCCCTTGGGGCTGACTTGCAACCAGATGACCATCAGGCTTTGCATTTTGTTTATCTGGCTGCTTAGGACTTCTCTCTGTTTCTCTTCCATGAATTAATTTATGCTGTACAGCACTCCTTGCAATAATCAATGTCTCATTACCACTGAAAACCCACAGGAAAGATGGATTAAATGGAAAGTGTGCAAGGGGAATGATCAACTTTTATGTTTCTAGTGACCCAGATATTTAGTGCTCTCTTTGTGCCGAGTTCTCGTGGGTTACAGGAGAGGTTTTTACCTTGAGCCGCAGGGAGTTCAGATGGCTTAGAGTGTGGTGATATTTCCCAGACATACCCAGTCCAGTCCATTTATCATCAATATCCACAGGATATAATAATCTGTTTATACATCACATCTCTCTGAGCTCTGTGAGGTTCTTGTTATGAATTCCTTCCAGCTGCTTTTCTCATTCCCATAGAAGAATTGCATGTGAAGGGTTAGCGCTCACCCATCAGTTACTCTAACAATTATTGACTGATAACCACTGGTAATTCCAACTCTCTGACAATCTTTGATAAGGATTTTGTGTAGTTATTATGCTCTAAAATGTCACCTCACCCATAAAGGTCTTGAACTTCAGGTTGGGTAGCTGACACAGCTGCCTTTGCTGGATCCTTGAATAGAGAGAGGTTAATAATACGGAACGCGAAGCTTTCACGGCTATAGAAACGCGGTGCAAAACTGAGAGTTCAACTCCTGCAATCAAGGTTTCTTTTATTCTGCCCAGTGATTTTTGGAGAAAGTTAAGTAAAGCCATAAATTAAAGCAATTAGAACAAGGTTAACAAAAAACCCTGTGGCTAAGCTCCTTTTCTTGGCGCTCTTTGCACTGCTGGTTTTACAGTGCGCCGGCTTTCACTCCTGCTTTATTCCCCTCTCAAATCGCTGTTTGCCTCTGTTAGTTTCCTCTCTTCTATTGTGGATTTATGTTTCTTTTAAGATCAGTATGTCCCTGCATTCAGGTAGACTTACACCACAGCAGAGTAGAGGAGCTGCTCCTGTTCCAGTGTAGCAAATGATCAGCTGCAAGCCAGGGAGGTTTCCCATCCTGGAAAGGGCCAAGCCACCCAAACCAGCAATAATTATTTTGCTTTTAAAATAACCTGGTTAAAAAGGGAGAATAAAAAAGAGAGGAATGAACCCCTGCACGTGGGAGGAATAACCCCTTGTATCAGTACAGGTTAGGGTACAGGTTGCTGGAAAGCATCTTCACAGAGAAGGAATTAGGAATCCTGTTGGACAAGACGTTCACCAGGAGCCAGCAATGTGCCCTTGTGGCCAAGAGGGCCAGTGGTCTCCTAAGGTACATTTAGAAGAGTGTGGTCAGCAGGTTCTTCTCCCCACCTGCTCTGTCCTAGTGAAGTCACATCTGAAGTCCAGTTCTGGCCTCCCTGGTTTGAGAGACAAGGAACTACTGAAGAGTGTGCAATGAAAGCAACACAGAGATGCTTAAGGGGCTGGAGCATCTCTCTGAGGAGGAGAGGCTGACAGACCTGGGGCTGTTTAGCCTGGAGAAGTGAAGACTGAGAGGGGACCTGCTCAATGCTCATCAATACTTGAAGGGCAGTGCTCAAGAGGAATGAGGCCCAAACCATTTTCAGTGGTGTCCAATGAGAGAACAAGGGGCAACAGGCATAAACTGTAACCCAGAAGGTTCTGAAGATGAGGAAGAAAATCTTCAGTGAGAGGTTGCTGGAGTCCTGGAATTGACTGCCCAGCGAGGCTGTGGAGTCTCCTTCTCTGGAAAGACTCCAAATCTGCCTGGGCCATTGTGATCCTGAGTTTAAACTGGCAGAGGGGAGATTCAAACTAGATGTTAGGAATGGGTTCCTTATAGTGAGAGTGGTGAGACACTGGCACAGGTTGCCCAGGGAGGTTGTGGAGCACAGAATCACCCAATGTGATCTTTGATCACATTGGGTGANNTGATCTTTGATCACATTGGGTGATTCTGTGCTCCACAACCTCCCTGGAGGTGTTCAAAGCCAGGTTGGATGAGGCCTTAAGTGACCTGTTTTAGTGGGAGATGTCCCTGCCTATGTGGACCCCAGAGGTCCCTTTGAAACCCCATCGTGCTGGGATTCTGTAATTATTCAGTTTTAAAGCAGCAAGAATTCAGGTCAATTTAGCTCAACATGTTAATTAATAACTCCAAAGAGCTGTAAAGTGTAGCAATACAGAGGATGAAATCTTTAAAGTGGAGGTGACCAACAAAACCCTGCATGAACATGTGACACTGTCTTCACTTTTGGTTGTCAGCTCAGGAAGTCCACTGAATTTGGTGGCAGTGAATGAAAGGTTTCATAGTGCTTCATTCTCAACAAGAAGGAGCTGTAGCTGCTGTAGGGATGTGATGCTGTGCTGTAGGGCAGGGGAGGCAGCACTGTAAAGGTATGTTAGGAAGAAGTAGATTTTCATCCCAAATAGATGAAACCTGAGATCTCTTAACTCCTAACTGTGAGCTCTGAGACCATAGAAACTTAGAAGATGAACTAATTGGTATCAGTGCTGTGCTGAGTCTTTTTGCTCTGTGAAGCAAGGGCTGGGTATTTTCCTTTGCTCCTTTGTAACTTTATTGAAGTAAAGTTATAGAAAGCTTTTGCCTTATTATTTTGGCCCAATATTTTCAGTGATACAGGTTACATAGCTGGATTTTAGTGTGGTTTCACCCTCACAAGCCTTTGCAATTCAGAGGGACTGATGGATTATAGCACTCTGGAAATCAGGCCCTGAATCGTGATCTCTACAAAACATGAAAGGGGTTGAATGAATTGTGTACATTTTGCCCTCAACTTACACTGTAATCCTTGAAGCCAATAGCAAAACAAAACAAAACTCATATGAAATTGTCTCTTTTGGAGGTTCTTTAATATCAGAGGAGACTTGCTTCCAGCTAAGAGAACAATTGGTACAGAAGTAGAAGTGTTTGATGCACTGTTGTATCAGATAAACTTTGCTAGTGCACAGTAGCACAGTGCTGATAATTTAAGAACCTGCAGGATTTTCAGCAGTAAAATATCACCAATGAGTGCTCAGCTCAGTGGGAAAATGCAGGACATAAATCTGCAGCAAGAAGAGTGGAACAGGGAAAAGATCTATGCTTAATTTTTGAAGGATGCTGGAGAGAAACAAAAGTGGAAAGGTAGTATCCTGAATGTTAATTACAAAGAACCTTCGTGTTAAATGTTTAGGTCAGATAGTAGGAAATATTTCTTCCCTTAAACAGTTGTCAAGCCCTGGAACAGGCTGCTTAGGGAAATGGTGGAGTTTCCATCCCTGGAGGGATTGAAAGAGTTGTGTAGATGTGGTGCTGAGGGACATGGTTTAGTGGTGACTTGGCTGTGCTGGGTTAATGGCTGGACTTGATGATCTCAAAGGTCTCCGTCAACCAAAATTGTTCTGTGATTCTGTAAGGCTGGGCAAGAGCTGATCTACCTGAAGGGAGGCTGTAGCCAGGTGGGGTTGGTCTCCCCTGCCAGGCAAGCAGCAACAGAACAAGGGGACACAGTCTCAAGTTGTGCCAGGGGAGGTCTAGGCTGGATGTTAGGAGGAAGTTGTTGGCAGAGAGAGTGATTGGCATTGGAATGGGCTGCCCAGGAGGTGGTGGAGTCACCGTCCCTGGAGGTGTGGAAGCAAAGCCTGGATGAGGCACTTAGTGCCATGGTCTGGTTGATTGTCCAGGGCTGGGTGCTAGGTTGGGCTGGATGAGCTTGGAGGTCTCTTCCAACCTGGCTGATTCTATGATTCTGTGATCTGTAAATCCTTGAATCACAGAATCAGTCAGGGTTGGAAGGGACCACAAGGATCACACAGTTCCAACCCCCCTACCATGCCCAGGGACACCCTACCCTAGAGCAGGCTGCCCACAGCCTCAGCCAGCCTGGCCTTAAACATCTCCAGCCATGGGGCCTCAACCACCTCCCTGGGCAACCCATTCCAGGCTCTCACCACTCTCATGCTCAACAACTTCCTCCTCACATCCACTCAGACTCTCCCCACCTCCAGCTTTGCTCCATTTCCCCCAGTCCTGTCACTCCCTGAGAGCCTAAAAAGTCCCTCCCCAGCTTATCTGTAGGCCCTCTTTAGACACTGGAAGGCCTCAATAAGGTCACCTGGGAGCCTTATTCACTCACTGGAAACTCTGGCTGTTGTTTGACACAATCTAGTCTAGTGGCAGGAGGAGCCTCTAACTGATGTGTAGTCCCACACTGTATTCTGCAGCATGCTGTTGTGCACTGCAGTTTGCGGTGGCCACTGGAAGCAGCTAGAAAGGTGGAGAAAGCTCCAGGCAAGAGGAGCACAGCTAAAGCTGGTGGATAAACTGGTTTCTGGCAATGGAATGAAGGATGTCAAATTGCTGAAAGTGAAGGATTGTTGTATCAAGATTCAGCAAGCCCTTAATGATTTGAAAAGTAACTATAAAATTGAATCTGGGAAGACCTGGAGACAGAACAGCAAAGTCACCAAAGAAAGGCAGCAGAGGAATTTGACAACAAGCTCTGAAGTGAAAACACGGTGCCATGAAGCAGGAGGACACTCAGGCACCTGTTGTGACAGCTGTGGCTAAGCATACAATGACCAGATCAGGGTGAATAATGAGAGAATCTGCTCATTTAAGAGTGTATATACAAACCCAGCAGGGACATCAAACTGTTTTGCTTTGTTTTACTGATAATGTGTTATTGGAGTCATGTCTCTGACTGTGTCCTAGAGTGGGTTCAAAACAATTACTTATATAACACAGGATATGTTCAAGTCAGGGAGGGCTGGGAAGGGAGAAAAGTGTGTATCTCAATTTCTAGCTAAGAAGCAAAATGAAATTATGTTTTTTCTGAATGGATTTATTGATTTCCATCTTTCCAACCCAGGGATATCCGTCTCCAGGGCTGGGTGTCCCTTGCAAAATTTGAACTGCAAAGTAATTGGTGAATCAGATTAAACCTCCTATAGATACATCTCTTGCCAGCTGCTGGTTCCTACCCTGGCTTGAACTGAATTACTCATCAAAGCAAGCTCCTTAAAAATAAACTCAGCCGTTGTCACCTTTCAAAGCTGAGCCTGACCTCTGCATGGTTCCAGTCTGGTCCGTGATGGCTTGGGCTTGATGCTGGTCAGCAATCCTTGGCACAGCCCCTGGTGTGCAGCCTTCTTGTAATACTATGCTTTAGAAGCAGGCAGGGATTGTCTGGATCAGCTTTGGTGGTAAAGAGTCTGATTTTGAAGTGGCAAATTCATGGCTCCAGCAAAATTTCTTCTGCATGTGAAAGAATATTGCATTTACCTGCTTTAGCAATGGGACTGGTCTAGAGGATCTTCAGAGGTCCCTTCCAACCTCCACCCTTCTGTGATTTGCTGCTCACTTAGAGAGGAGAGTAATGTGCAGGACAACATCAGGGAATCACAGAATCATAGAATTAGCCAGGTTGGAAGAGACCTCCAAGATCATCCAGTCCAACCTAGCACCCAGCCCTGGCCAATCAACCAGACCATGGCACTAAGTGCCTCATCCAGGCTTTGCTTCAACACCTCCAGGCACAGTGACTCCACCACCTCCCTGGGCAGCCCATTCCAATGGCAAATCACTCTCTCTGGGAAGAACTTCCTCCTAACATCCAGCCTAGGCTTCCCCTGGGGGAAAAGCCAAGGAAAAGTAAAACCCAGCAGAGCAGTTCTTTGGGCACCAAGAAATAACATGGGCCAAGGCAGCCGCCCGCACCGCAAACCTGATCCACAAATCACAGTGCTCTGTGCAAGAATAACTGCAGCCACTTTCATTTAGAACAGAAAACTCTGTTGAGGAACTTTGAATACAAAGACAAGATTTGTGGAATATAAATACCTGGTGGGTGCAGCCAAGCAGCACAAAATATATTTAGAGGGAGCTGGAGCTCAGTCCTGCCTGGAGTGCACTGTGCTTACAGATCATCATGTACAAGGAATAAATTACAGCAGAGTTTGTCAACTAATTTGGTGGAGGTGCAAATTCTTTATCTATTAATCAATGTAAGGAAGCATGAAGCACCTATAAACCATTCATCTCACTTTAGCTTCTTGTTTAAATTTAATTAGAGTTGTTCTGATTTGATTGGGAAAAATGGAGGTACTTTGGTGTATAGAGGTGTCAGATGGAGTATCGTAGAGAGCACACACGGCTGGGAGATCCTCAGGGCAAAGGGTCAAGTAGGTTGAACTTCTCTCCAAAATGAACTGCCATAAGTGTCGCTTACAGGGTAAGAAACCTCACTCACAAGCAAATAAAAAAGGTGCTCAGGGTGCCAGCAGTTCACCAAAGTGAATGAAGGTTCTAGCAGAGTGAATTAGTTCATGTGTCTCTTAAGCCTGCAGCAGTTTCTCTCTCTTTCATCACTTTCTCCTTTCCTTTATTGTTACACATATGTACGAGGAGGGTATTTAATAGGGAATCTCCATTTCTTCCCCTTTTATCCTTATCCTCACTTTTCCTGCTGCTGTCAGTGCTAAAAATTCCATTAACCACAGCGGGAGCAGAGTCAGATCAGTGCTGGGTTATTTTGTGTTTGTTTTTATTTTTTAAATCCCTCACAAAATTTCTTTCCCTTTTCTTCCCCTAATTTCCATGGGGATTACAGATAAGGCTGTAACACCTCTACATAGCTATGGGATGTTCTATGCTGTATGTGTAGTCTGTGGTACTGATAGTTGCAAGCACAGAAAGCCACAGTGGGTCGCTTTCATTTGATTTCAGTTTAGTTTGACTTTAAATTGGTGACATTTGCTTCTTGGGGTTCGCCCTCCCCCCCATAAAACAATTCTTTCAAATGCTTTGTCGAATGAAAATTCATTGCTAAGCCTCAGAGTCCTACACACATGACTTGAAAACTGCAGCTTGACTAAAAACCGTGCACTGAATGTGATATACATTGATGCATGCCTATTATGGATAAATATTGTTCTCTAGGTAATGCCTAGAAATGGTAATTAATTTCAGATCTGGCCTATTTTTGCCCACGTATGCAGATTTCAAATCTGTGCCTCCGCCGATTTTGACACGGTGCAATGATGTCTCCGAGCTCTCAGATGTCTGGCTCTTGGAGTTGTGAAATGACAAAGCAAACAAACCCAACCGTTTCAGCCTTGTCAATCTAGTTCTCAGTGGACAGATGCCCCGGTGCTAGAAAAGCATCATCCCATGCAATACCTCTTGGCAGTGTCAAAAAAAATAAGCCCCCCAACAGCCAGAGATCCTCTAGACGTGAAAGCAAGACCTGCTTCTCATCTCAAAAGCAACCATGTTTATAGGGCCAGGTTGAAGCTCCTGGGGAAACGTGCATGACCTCAGCACGTGCTGTGCTCATTTGTGCATGAGTAAGTGATTCCTGCTCTCTCAGATAATCAATCTGATCTGCTTCTGGAGCAAGCTGCCTCTAGACAGTGATGGATTAATGGGTGAAGGTCCAGCTTTGTGCATCGTGGTTTACAGAATGAGTTGGCCTCGTCGTTAAGAGTTTGTGGATTGCATCATTAATTAATCAAATGGTGTTGTTAATTATGGATTTCAATATTTTATTAGATGCTTACCCAGTGGGGATTGACTAAACCTTCTCTGGAAATGGGAGGTTTGGGTTTTATGTTGGTACGCCAGCAGGGACAGCCCTCTCCCACTGCTGTCTGTGTCGCACTGCTGTCTGTGTCCCACTGCTGTCTGTGTCCCACTGCTGTCTGTGTCCCGCTGCTGTATGGCTGTGGCTCTGCACCCTTAAAAGCCACCACTGGAGGTCCCAGCACAGCTCTCCTCTTGAGCAAGGCATGAGAGGGGGAGGAGGCTTTGGGCTGCTCTTCCTGAATACTGGCTTCAGCTCTCTATCTTGGCTGAAGTGGCTTCAGAGAAAGGTTACAAAGCCCCTAGAGAAGGGTCTAGAGAAGAAGTCTTGTGAGGATACTGGAGTTTAGTTTGGAGAAAAGCAGGCTGAGGGGAGACCTCACTCTGTACAGCTGCGTGAAAGGAAGCTGCAGCGAGATGGGTGTTGGCTTGTTCTGCTGCGTAGCAAATGATAGGATGACTCAGGTTGCACTGGCAGAGGTTTAGGATGGATATGAGGAACAATTTATTCTCTGAAAGGGTTATCAAGCCCTAGGAGAGGCTGCTCAGGGAAGAAGCTGGATCATCATGCCTGGAGGTATTGGTGAGATGTGTAGACATAGTGCTTAGAGAAATGGCTCAGCAGTGGACTTGGTGCTGTCAGGGTAATGGTTGAACTCACTGATCTGAAAGGTCTTTTCCAGCCTAAACAATTCAAAGCATCTATGATTCTTGGCAAAAAGTCAGGTTCAGCTGGGCACCTGGAGATGCTCTGGGTGGGACACAACTCCAGCCCAGCCCAGTGAGGTGCACAAAACCAGCCTGAAAACTTCACAAGCTGGGTTTAAAACCACGCAGAAAGCGCTGGATTTGTTGCACGGAAAACCAGCTGTGACTGAGAAAGATGCTGAATTGTTTTGGTCCAGATGAGGTTTTCTTTTTGGCTAATGATTTGTTTTTAATGTCACACATGGTATCAGGAGAAGTTGCAACATTCAGGCATTTTTAATGAATTCCTATTGCTTGCATATTAGTGAGAATATTTCCACTGCAGCAAACACCATAAACAGTTTCCACACCAGGGTATGTTATACTGCTACCAGAATTGGTTCCTCTGATGGTTCATTTCTTTTATGCTGAGAATTCAGGGCCAATTCAGCTTGGTTTTATGCATCATTAGAGATTTACAATTACTTTGCTATAGTTTCTTTCGGGAAGCCTATCTCTCATGGTTAATGCTACGGGAGCCCTGTTGTGTAGGGGTTGGTATCAGCCACCTTATAGCAATAAAGCGTTTGAGAAGGATTTAGAATTATGAGTGGCTAAATTCTCCATGCAGTGACTGTAATGCTGTTATCCCTTGCTGAGCTTGGGTTGAAGCAGGGTTTGGGTTTTTTTTTTTTCCCTCCTCAAATTAGGGGAAAAAAATGCTGTTTCTTCAAGAGGTTTTGCATCATTTCTGTGCCTTCTCTGGATTTTTTGTTGTTGTTGTTGAACTGCTGCAGACAGAAATGAGGAATGGTGAGAAATTCCATTTGGCTTTTATGACGCTATAAATACATTTAGATTGTATTAGTAAGTAATGAGAAGAAGGCCTCCTCATTTTTTATCTCACTTTTAAAAGGTATAACCATTATTTGTGGCTTTGTTTTGGGTTTTGGATTTTGCATGTGCTGCTGAAGCCAATAAATTTCACAGGCTCTGCTTTTTGGACAAGAAGCAGGGGATCTGTGTGCGTTAGAACCCACATCAGTCACGTTTTGGACAAACACACTATTGCACTGAAACAAACACCATAGGCAGTGAATAATACTGGCCTGATCTAAAGGCCATTAAAATCAATGAAAAGATTTCAAATTAACTTTTATAGCCTTTAGATCAGGCTCTAAATGGGCAAATTACAGTTATGGTGTTTCCCATTTACATACCTGTGTGCTGCATTTAATGTATTTTATGGAACTGAAATTACTTGGTGCTCTTTTTCATGCTTTTTTAGGATAAGAATTTGCCAAGGGCATCAACAGCAGTTTTCCCAGGCTTCAGCACAAGGATTATATACTCAAGCCACAAATGAACTCAAATCTCTGAGAAAAAAAAAAAGAGAGGACATGGTTATCAGGCAGGCTTTGACGACAGCAAGGACGGGAGCACTATCTGTCTTCCTCCATCAGAGATGCTCATTCCTTCTCATTAACATACTCAGGACATCAGCACCAGCCATCGGTCCTGGGGGAATAGCTTCAAACTTTTAAGGGACAAAACCTCCCCCCCGACCTCATTGCTAATAGATCAAGTCACATTTGTCTTGTGCGAGGTTAGCAGAGAAGCTGGGGCATGGTGGTGGGAGGGATCCAGAGGTTGCAGAGATTTTTCAAACCCATTGTTAGAACTCAGGAACCTTTCTTCCTTTACAGGGTTCTTCAGTCCCTCTGAGGACGTGTGGAGCTGATCTCTGAGTCTGTGATATCAGCTGCCACTGTAAGTGTGAAGAAGAGAAGCCTCTACCTGCCTTGTCCTCGTGCCCTGTGATGAAAAACGCGTTTGGAGCAACGCTGGAAATAAGCCATCAAAATATCTGATTAAACCTCTTAGGAAACTGTCACTAATCACCTTCCCTGCTCTTGATGGAATATATTTATGCATTATAAATACACTTACTATGTGTGTGTGCTCCATAAATCACGCTCAGCACTTGTATGTGATGTATAAGCACATTCTATAGAATACACACAAATACAGATGCCAAACTCCCACAGAGTTCATCGCTGGAAAACGTTTGAAGGATCTGATCCTTAATATTTAATGAGCAAGATGCTATTTCCTTCCTCAGCTTTTATCTCTGGTTTGGCATAGTCATTAAATTTGTTGTTTCCTTGCAAGATTATATAATTTATGACCTAATTTTAGACTTCTGTGTAACCATGCTAAAACACTCGTGGCGCATCCGGATTTCTTCACAGGCAGCGCTGTGGCGTTAGCCACCAGCTAGAAGAGGACTGCTCAGCTGCGAGCTTCCCATCAACAAGGAGTTGCAAGCATTAAAGGAAAACAGACCAACAATATTCAGATAGCTTTAGAGGATTAGATTGTGGGGTTGGTTTTTTTTCTCCTCTCTGCAAAAAAAATGATTTAGCAGCGTTTCCAAAGCCCACCCTGCGTGGTGGTTGGCAGGAATCCCCAGGTAATGCCGTAATCACCCAGCAGCTCTTATTACCTACAACATTTTCATCTAGCAGCTTCTAACTTTTAGACGGCTCT
Organism: Tricholaema leucomelas; assembly: GCA_013400475.1. Taxonomy (NCBI): domain Eukaryota; kingdom Metazoa; phylum Chordata; class Aves; order Piciformes; family Lybiidae; genus Tricholaema lacrymosa; species Tricholaema leucomelas. Next base: position 104,060 of record WAAF01013360.1, read on the forward strand.
GGGATGAATTCAGACAGGCCTCATCACAGGGAGGGCTGTTCAGAGCTGGGGAAAGCAGGTGAAGGATGACACTTAGTGCTTCAAAGCAGCTGCCAGCCCCTTGCACTCAGAAGAAAGCGTTTCTCTGCAGCACCAGCCTGGCTGGGGGGGAATTTCTGCTGCACGAGGTGTTGCCAGATAACTCCTAAATGAATTACACTAAGGCTGCAGCCACATTATTTCGTGTGTCCAGGCTAATTCAGCGGTGTCATAAATAGTGCCATGAGTTTTGGGTGTTTTGTCAATTTAAGCCATATGGTTTGGGCCAGTCCTTCATCGTGTCTAATATATTGGCTATTGCATTAATGCATTTTGAGAGCACTTCACTCTGGCGTTGAAGAGGGAAGAAGCTGATGGTTGGGGACAAGGGTAGATGTTTGCTGTGTGGATGCAGCATGGTTATGGGGCCTTTTCCTCTTTTTCCACTTTGCCCCTCAGGTATCTGACACTGATGACAGAGGTGAGGGTGCTGCATCTCCAGCCCAGCACCCTGACCGACAAGGACCAGGTACCTGCAGTTCACTGCCCCTCTCTTACATGACAACTTAATGCAGGTTATGGGCTGAGGTGAGTGCCTACATGAAGGAAAAATAATCCAACTGCAAAGGTAACATCCTTCTTTTGGAATAAAAAAGATTGGAGAGTGTCTCTGCTTGGCTTTAATGGAGCAGTTCCAGGAAAGCAGCAGACACCAAAGTGTTTTCTGTATCCCATAATTCAAGAGTAGAATCATAATTCCTGTTACCATTTCAGCCATTTCTGGCCTTGGGAAACCTATGCTAATATTTATTATTGTATGACTGACCTATGATTTCTTCAGCATTTACATTAACAGCTATGATATTCATAGTAACATCCTTTAAATCATATAAGCAGATGTCAGCAGTGCATGATGAAGTCACATCCTGCTGCTTTTTTATTTACTTAGTCCTTCTTTTTCTCCCCTCCCCCCCCCCCCCCCCNCCCCCCCCCCCCCCCAGTAAAATAACATTGTGAGATTGCATAATCTCACCTCCACCAGGCCTCTAGGGGCATATGTAATCATGGGATGTATTTTCTATAATCTCACAAAATGAGTCAATTCTAGCAGAGGTACAAAGTCAGTGTTTCACTCCCATCACTGCCTGACATCATCTTCCACACAGTGCAAGAAAATATTTACATAGCTCTTTGACATGAATTGCCACAATGCCTTTGGAAGAACACCACCAGACACACACACAAATGAGGAGGATGAGGAATTAATATGGCATAACCTGATTTAAAGAATTTAGCTCCTTTTCTAGGAGCAGGGTTTAGAGCTGTGACTTTGTCAGATGCACTCCCATAAATGCCCTGATGGGCCACAGACACCTCTAATATCTCTTCTTCAGTGAAGTGCCTATCTACTATGCAAAATTAGAGAGCTGTCCAGAATATCCAAAAGCTGGAAGTTGATCCTCTGTCTTCATCATCTCAGAGCTTTCTTTGCCCAAGTGAGTTTCTCTGGGTGAATTAAGATGCTGCATTTATTTTCCAGGCAATTTCCCAAAATGTGGTCATAGAATCATAGAATGGTTTAGGTTGGAAGGGACCTCAAAGATCCTCTAGTTCCAACCCCCTGCCATAGGCAGGGACCCCTCCCACTAGAACAGTTCTGTCAATTCTGACAATTGTTCCAACTATAAAATAAAATCTGAGTGGTTTTATTTTTTCTTCCACTTTACATGTTTGAGGCCAAACAATTCCCTGAATTTGTCACCTAAATTAATGAAGTCTTAGGCTCTGTCCTGTGAAATTTCTCCAAACATAGTACAGTGCTCCAGGAGGGCACACAAAAGGTTCCTACTTCAGCTTGCTCATGGCCATAGACACAAGGTTGTCCAGTCTGAAATCAAACCAGCAGCCACCACTGATTGTTCCTTCGGGGAATGAGTTCAATCTCAGGACCAAGCTTTAAAAGCCAATGGATTCATTATTTCTGTGTTTCTGTTTGCCATGCAAAGTGCCACGGAACAGGCAATACCTGACAACAGCTCATTGCTCCGTATAGTGATCTCATTGCTGTCTACAACTGTCTACAACTCCCTGAAGGGAGGCTGTAGCCAGCTGGGGTTGGTCTCTTCTGCCAGGCAAGTAGCAATAGAACAAGGGGACACAGTCTCAAGTTGTGTCAGGGCAGGTCTAGGCTGGATGTTAGGAGGAAGTTGTTGGCAGAGAGAGTGATTGGCATTGGAATGGGCTGCCCAGGGAGGTGGTAGAATCACCGTGCCTGGAGGTGTTGAAGCAAAGCTTGGCTGGGGCACTTAGTGCTGTGGTCTGGTTGATTGTCTAGGGCTGGGTGCTAGGTTGGACTGGATGAGCTTGGAGATCTCTTCCAACTTGGCTGATTACCAAAGCATTGCCAGCTGTAATTCTTATTAGCCCTAACATCACTTTTTATGCCTTCTGCTCTTCCCAGCACACAGACAGCAGTGACAGGCTCTTTGGAGTTAGACTGACCGATTTCCTGCTGGAGAGTTCCTTCTGCACCACGCAGGTGAGGTGCCAAGGGCAGCCTGGAGCTTCTCACCATCTTCAAGTAGAGTTGATATAATTGAATTTAGCCACAACTAACAGTAAAGTATTTTTCAGATTGTGCTGGTGATGTACCAAAAATTTTAGCTCTCTGTCTGTCTCCCATGCCCATTACTCATCTTCCTGTCTCAATCCAGCTCCTACTTTTGTTCATCTCCAGAGAGCAGAGCCAAGTTCTTTTCAGCATCTCCTTGGGAAATGTGCCACGTTAGTGGTGCTCAGGACAGTGGGACCCACCAGTGATGGCCAGACAGAACTGTCTTTGATTGTCTTTGCCTCTCATCCATCACTGTTTTACTGCATCTCCTTGGGAAATGTGCCATGCCAGTGGAGCTCAGGACAGTGGGACCCATCACTGATGGCTAGACAGAGCTATCTTTGACTGCCTCTCATCCATCACTGTTTTACTGAAGTTAAATTCTCCTCAACTTACATTGCCTTGAAGGGTTTACCTTGGCTCAGCAGGTGCCAGGTTTTGGAGGTTTCAGAGAATTTTGGGATCATTTTGAACAAGTTTTTCAGGTTTCTGGGCCTTCCACAGCCTGTCAGGCAGGTGAACTCTTTTCTACTCCCTGGGCATGTAGCCCTGAAAAAGCCTTCTCATTTCTCGAGGTGAAAAGGTCAGGATAGTCCTAGATCATGTTTCTGAAGATTGCTGGTGTATAATAATTATTAACAGCTTCTGTAACAGTGCAGGTTACAGACATGAGACCAAACACCTGCAGTGAACCTCCTTAGGCAACGTTCTCCTCAGCTTCAATCACGTTTTTTTCCGGAGACGAGACCGCTGGCTGCGCTCAGGGCGATCTGCCTGTTCCTGGCTTAAGAGGCACTTCTAATCTACTGCTAAGAGACTTATTAGCAATGTAAAAAAAAACGAATTTGAGGCAAGAAAAGTAGTCTTCCTAGCAGAAATATGTATTTTGTGAATCAGTTTTGCTGACAGAAGTAATTGGGCTAACTCCTCGTGACTATGGATGTTATTTGTTGCCCCTTATCTTACCAAAGCAAAGGGTGCCAAATACTTTGAACTTTGTAAATAATTGTTTCCAAAGTGTTGGTATTTTTCCCCTCTCTGTATAAATTCTTTAGAGAAAAGCTGGCTTCTAATCCTTTCTCTTCCAAAGCTTTTACAGCTCAGCTTGTTCCTACTCTAATTGTCTTTAATTTTCCCTCTTTGGCTTTAAATATTTCTTAGACGTTGTAAAAGTCTCTCTTTAAGGGTGAGTCTAGAGAGCTTTTGCTCAGATTGGAAGAGTCATTTCTAGAACTTTAATAAACTAGAGACAGGGGAAAAAAAAAATCAACCAACCAAACAAAACAAAACAAAACAAACCCCAACCAGACAAGAAAAACCCCAATGAAGCAACAACAACAAACAAAAAACCCCACATCAAACAAAAACCCCACATCAAACAAAAACCCCACATCAAACCACTTTACTTTGACCTGCCACAGGAGACATGTGCCAAGAAGCTGAGCACTGCCCAGAGTGGGTGTCCTGACCATTCACCTATTTTATATTGCTCCAGGTACAGGCTGGTGCAAGCAGCCATGAGTGTGTTGGACCTTTGCTGGTTGTTTGCCCCTTCTGTGCTAAACAGGAGCCAGAAGCTGCTCTGCCCACTCCATTCCCTCCCACTGGTGCTCACTATCCCCTCTTGCACCAAGGAGAAGGGCACAGGTTTTCTTGCAAACATCATTTCTCCTCAGTTGCATTTCACTTTTGCAAGCACCACAACAAATATTAACCTAGAAACAGGATGGAGAGCTCTCCCAGAGTGTGTATTATTAAAGCAGTGTTGGAGGTCAGCAAGAAATCCGTGCTTGTTATTTGCATAAAACCAAGGAAACTGATGAATGTGGGCAAACTGAAGTGCTGGAAAAGCAGGATGTGACTTACTCCATCATCCTGGAAAGCTGAACTGGAATGTTTTGGAATGTTTTTCTTTGCCCATCTGCTATCTCTCTCCTTTGGTTATATTTTATTTTAAAACCTCACTTATTTTGGCGAAAAGACACAAATAATGAGAACTGAATCTCTAACCAGAGCAGCTACCTCACCTTGGGCTCTCAGCAATGATGAAGATGGTCATGGTTTGGGCAGCCCAGAAAGATAAATGGCAGCTGCCTGTTCTCATGTTACCACTGGAGCAGGGGTGGGTGTTAAACCCCAGCCTTCAGCCTAAGGCAACAACCTAAACCCAGCAGCAAAGCCCAGGCATCTGTGGGCAGCTTCTGGAGTTGAAGGATCTTCATAGAAGATTCCAAAGGAAGGGTCCCTGTTGAGACATGTTGCATCAGTCACCTCCATGGCCAGTGTAGAGCTTGTCAGCCCTTTGGCAAGTCACAATCCAGCTGCTGTGGAGAGATACGGTGTCAACCGACCAAGTGCTTGGGGAGCTGCTGGTGGCACCCGAGAAACCTCTGTCTTTGGAGGAGATGTTTGTGTTGTGGTGCCATTCCTCTGCTGTCTTCCAACACCAACCTGTTCCTGTTGAGCCCATCTGTGAGATTTTTGAGTCCACAAGTAAGAAACTGAAGGTAGGAGGCTCCCATAATAGAATCCCAGCAACACAGGGGTTTGAAGAAACCTGTACAGGTCATCTAGTCAAACCTCTCCATCTATAAACAGTCACCTACAGCAGGTTGCTCAGAATCACAATATCCAGGCAGGTTTGGAATCTCTCTAGAGAGAGTCTCCAAAATCTCTCTGGGCACTCTGTTCCAGAGCTTCAACAGCCTCACAGGAAAGAAGTTTTCCTTCACATTCAGATGATTTCAGTTTGTACCCCCTGACCTTTATCCTGTCTCTAGGCACTACTGAAAAGAGCCTGGTCCCATCCTCTTGGCCCTCATCCTTTAGATATTGATAAGCATTGATACAATCATGTCCAAGATGAGGACCATTGATAAGATCCAGACCCAAAACGATCTTCTGTCCTTCCTCTTCTTCAAATTCAGCTGTTTCAGGTTTTAGACGCCACCAGCAGCTCCCCGGGTACCTGGTTAGTGCTTTGCATCCTGACCCAGCCGAAGCAGGAAGGAATTTACAATTCCCAGGAGTTTTTCTACTTGAAAAAGAAAAAAAATTACACCACCCCCCCCAAAAAAAAACAAAACAAAAGAAAAAAGAAATCTTTGATTTTTGAGCAGGCACCTTCCAGCAGAGCCCAAATGGGAATGTCTGCGCTCGCTACCATCCATCAACGCCACGACACACAGGGAGCGACTCCTCCAGCTCCTCTCATCGCGGTGGACAGAAGGAGCTGTCAGGGAGCTGCGTGCGGCCGCCGAGCCGAGCAGGGTGGGAGCCGTGCTGGCAGAGATCCCTTCGGCACAGGGGATTTCTGCTCTGACAATTTTTGGCTCCTTTAGGTTACTTTGGAGCTGCACGGAATGTGTAATGTTCTGTGCTCGCAGAGGGGCTGACAGGGAACTTAAATACAGATTGCAAAGATAGATCATCTCCCAGCATCACTTTGTTTTCTGCTGCTCTAAAATCATTTCACTTGTTCCTGCAGCTACTATAAAGCCAGAAGAGCTCTCTCTATTTGCTTCCCGGATGCCTTTTCCTCCTCTGTTTACTACTATAAAAGCAGCTTTTCATGCTCCAAATCAGAGATAAATGAAATCGCTGCTGAAGAAATAATCCAGGAGGCTAATCGAAAGGCAGCAGAGGAAGCAGCCTCCAGCCAGTGCGTTTTTGGGAGAGAGCTATTTTTAGAATATAGTTTTATTTTGTCACTCCATATGGGAAGTCAGACCCATATGGTTTGGGAGAAAGGAAGGTTGTGCTTTTATAGCGATCTCGCAAACCAGCCCTGCTCAGCCGCGGACTTCAGCACGTGCTTAGATCCAATCGTCTGTGATGGGAACGGAGCACATAAACTCCTCCTGACTGCGGCCCCAGGCCCTGTCTGAGCTCGCAGCACTGTTATTCCCTCCTGACGTGTAAAACTACTCTATGGTCGTTCAACCACTCTCCAGTTAGCTCGGCTCTTCTTAATTAGCACTTCTCTCATGCATGCACCTTCCTTTTTCTCTCTCTCTCTTTTTTTTCCCCCTTTTTCTTACATTTATTTTATTTTTTTTTCTTTTTTTCTTGTTTCCTTTTCCTTGTTTCTTTTTTTCTTGTTTCTTGTTTCTTTTTTTTTTGCTTTATTTTTTTTCCTTCTTTTCCTTTGCTCTTTTTTATTCTTTTTCTTCCTTTTTCCTTTTTCTTTTATCTTTTTTTCCTTTTCTTTTTTTCTTGTTTCTTTTTTTTGCTTTATTTTTTTTCTTCTTTTCCTTTGCTCTTTTTTTCTTTCTTTTTCTTTTTCCTTTTTCCTTTTTCTTTTATCTTTTTTCCCTTGTTTCTTTTTTTCTTCTTCTTTTTTTTCTTTTATATTTTTATTTTCTATTTTTTCTTCTTTTCTTTGGTTTTTTTTCCTTGTTTTCATTTTCTTTTTCTTTTTTCTTTTATATTTTTATTTTCTGTTTTTCTTTTTTTAAATTTGTTTTCATTTTCTTTTTCTTTTTTTCTTATATATTTTTATTTTCTCTTTTTTCTTTTACCTTTTTATTTTCTATTTTTTCTTTTTTTTCTTTTTTTATATTTTTTTTTCCTTTTTCTTACATTTATTTTATCTTTTTTTTTCTTTTTTTGTTTCCTTTTCCTTGTTTCTTTTTTTCTTGTTTCTTGTTTCTTTTTTTTTTGCTTTATTTTTTTCTTCTTTTCCTTTGCTCTTTTTTATTCTTTCTCTTTTTCCTTTTTCCTTTTTCTTTTATCTTTTTTTCCTTCTTTTTTTCTTGTTTCTTGTTTCTTTTTTTTTGCTTTATTTTTTTCTTCTTTTCCTTTGCTCTTTTTTAT
>WAAF01013360.1:111924-192630 GCA_013400475.1 Tricholaema leucomelas
TTTTTTTTTATTTTTCTTTTTCTTTTATATTTTGTTTTTTTTATGTTCTATTTTTTCTTTTTTAATTTTTCTTTTTCTTTTTTTCTTTTTCTATTTTTTTATTCTTTTTATTTTTCTTTTATCTTTTTATTTTCACTTTTTTCTTTTTTCTTTTATCTTTTTCTTTTTTTATTTTTTCTTTTTTTGTTTTTTTTTTTTTTTTTTTTTTTTTTTTTTTTTTTTTTTTTTTTGTTTTTTTTTTTTTCTTTTATATTTTTATTTTTTATTTATTTTTTATTTTCTTTTATCTTTTTCTTTTTGCCTTTTTCTTTTTTCTTTTGTTTTTGCTTTTTTCTTTTTTCTTTTAGCTTTTTATTTTCTCTTTTTCTTCTTTCCTTTTTTTGTCTTTTTTCTTTTATCTTTTTCTCTTTTAGTTTTTTCTTTTATATTTTTATTTTCTTTTTTCCTTTTTTTTTGTTTCTTGTTTCTTTTTTCTTTTTTTCTTTTTCTTCCTCCCCACCTCTCCCCCACCATTCCATGTCTTCATTTTTTCCCCCTCCACTGTTCAGATGCCCTCAAGAATATGTTCAGTCCAGTACCAGCCAGCAGGATGGAAAGCTGAAGAGCCATAGCCATCACTCCTGCTCTTCACAGTCGATGGTACTACCCTGCAAATATCAAGATTCTGCCCACACCACCACGTTATCTTCTGAGTATGCTGGCAGAGCAAGAATTGGCTGGAAAAGGAAGAAAGGAGTCTTCTTCTATGAATGGATACAAACTGGAACACAGAAGGTTTCACCTCAACGTGAGGAGAAACTTCTTTACACTGAGGGTGACGGAGCCCAGGAGCAGACTGCCCAGAGAGGTTGTGGGGTCTGCTTCTCCAGAGCCTTTCAAAACCTGCCTACATGCATTCCTGTGTGGTCTACCCTGAGTGATCCTGCTTTTGGCAGGGGGATTGGACTTAATGACCTCTGGAGGTGCCTACCAACCGCTAACATCCTGTGATTCTATGAAGACAGGCTGAGAGAGTTGAAGTTGTTCAGCTTGGAGAAGAGAAGACTCTGGGGAGACCTTCTGGTGGTCCTTCAGTGCTTGAAAGGGAGGTCTATGAGAAAGATGGGGACATATGGTGTAGCAGGGTCTATTGTGACAGGACAAGGTGTTATGGTTTCAAACTAAAAGTGGCTTAAACTAGAGAGAAGGAAGAAATTTTTTTGTGCTGGGGGTGGTGAATCACTGGCCCAGGTTGCCTAGAAAGGTCGTAGAGGTCTCATCCCTGGAAACATTGCAGGTCAGGCTGTTTGGGGCTCTGAGCAACTTGTTCTACTTGAAGATGTCCCTGCTGACTTCAGGGGAGATTGGACTAGATGACCTTGAAAGGTTCTTTCCCACCCAAACCATTCCATGATAATAGAAACTAAATGCATGAAGTTGAAATGTGCCATCAGGGTTAATCCACCAGAATTGTGGCTTAGGTGGTTCCATCAGACTTAACCAAACAGATTCTTCCAAGAGATTTTTAGGGCTACAAAAACACCAATGGAAAGTTTCTAACCTGGTAAATTCCAGAAGATCATTTGATGAATATTTTCTATTACAATCTTGCAATTTCTTCCTCGTGCATTTTCTTCCCTGGGCAGTTTCTCCCCTGTGCAGTTTCTCAGCAGGTGAAACTCAAAAGAACAAATTTAAAGCAAGTGATTACAGTTTGAAAGGCAAACTTTCCCTCAGCCTGTGTTCCTTGCTCTCCCAGATCTATCACTGGTTGCAGAACTGCAGCATCATTTTTACCAGGGATGCCCCCTGAAGCAGTTGCTTGTGTGATTACAGCCAGGAGGGGACCTGAGTTTTTTAGTCTTAGCAAATCCTTAGAGGTGTGGGTGGCCAGATCAGCCTGTCAGGTGCTGAATGCCCGAATCTATAATTAAACTTTCCCTTTGAAGTTCAGAGGGTGCTGTGTGGGCAGATGCTTGCTTCCTCTGCTCCCCGCAAAGTGGCAGGCAGGAGCAAAGCAACTGGGGAAAGGTTTTGTCCTGTGGTTCACCCCAGCTGTGGGCCCGGGGAGCTCAGCAGTGCAGGGAGGCAAAGCTAAACTGCACCTCAGTCAGTACAAAATGCTTCAAGAGCTATTTCAATAGGGCTGAGGTGAAAGCTGGCTTTGTTTACACCTGCTCTGCAAGACATAGCAAGATGCAGCTGGGTGCTTTTATACACAATTTAGCGAGCTCAGAAATTTGGGTGGTGTAGATTACACAGGTTCAGGTAGCAAACACCCTCCAGAAGTGCTTTCTGACTGGAGGAGAAGTCGTTTTATGTGTTACTTTTGATTCAAGACTTGCATTTGGCCTCAGCATGGAAGAAGATCTAAAGGACAAAAAAAGCAAAGCATTGGCACTTAACATTTGTATGCCTTTATTTCCCTCCCCCCCTTAGGTAACAATTCTCCACACTTCTTTTTTTTCTGTGTAATTATTTTTTTAAAGGTGCAATAGGAACAAGACTGCACAGTGGAGAATTGAGTGTGGCAGAGGGACGGCAAGCATGGAGATTTCTGAGGTGCTTTGGATACTGTTTCCATCAAGTAGAATTGCCCATTGGAATGGGCTGCCCAGGGAGGTGTTCAAGAAAAGACTGGATGAGGCACTTAGTGCCATGGTCTGGTTGATTGGCTAAGGCTGGGTGCTAGGTTGGACTGGATGATCTTGGAGGTCTCTTCCAACCTGCTTGATTCTATGACTCTATAGAATGAATGTTATACTGAATTTGTTCATCAAAACTGAGACCTCATCTGGGTTATTTTATTGAGAAGTCAAGAAGACAAGCACTAATATTTTTTTCTCCCTACAAATACAACAGCCTCTCAAAATTCATCTCTTCCACATCACATTCTATGATTCTAGGAAACGGAGTTTATATGAATCATAGAATCAATTAGGTTGGAAGAGCCTCAGCTTTTGCCAGGGGAGGTTTAGGTTGGACATAAGGAAAAACTTCTCCCCCAGAATCATAGAATTATAGAATCAAGCATGTTGGACGAGACCTCCAAGCTCAGCCAGTCCAACCTAGCACACAGTCCACTGACAATCAGCTAGACCATGGCACTAAGTGCCTCATCCAGGCTTTGCTTCAACACCTCCAGGGACGGTGACTCCACCACCTCCCTGGGCAGCCCATTCCAATGCCAATCACTCTCTCTGCCAACAACTTCCTCCTAACATCCAGCCCAAACCTCCCTTGGCACAACTTGAGACTGTGTCCCCTTGTTCTGTTTCTTGCTGCCTGAGACCCTGTGTAAAAGGAAGCAATGTTGAAATAAGCAAGCAGCAGAAGGAGCTAAAAGGAAGAGCCTGAGGTTATAGCTGAGGGAAACTGTCTAAAGTTTTAAAACAAAGTTTGATTTGTATTCAAGATCCACAATCTCTGTTAGGTTATTTGCTCAAAGTAGCTTTATAGTCAGAACCTCCCCCCCATTGTTTGTCTTCCATTCTGAAAAAGTATATTCTATACCAGTCTGAAACCCCCAAAGACTATTAAAATCTCTTAGACTTATGATGCTTGGGTGTAGTGGAATGAGATGCAAGTGTCTAGGTTCTCCCAGAAATGTTATTCTGGAACACTGGGATGGCACAACTTGGGTAGCAGGAGCTTGGCATGGGTGTTTGACGTGAGTTTGATGAGTTGACCGGATAGGGCTGGGCGACAGGTTGGACTTGGATGATCTTGGACGGTCTCTTCCAACCTGGTTGATTCTATTCTGTTAGCACTGTTAGATGGACTCCTGGCATCACTGCATTTCCTGGGCATCACTTGACAGCTGAATATCATGGCCCCAGTAAATCCAGACCAGTGGAGCCAGAATTTCATCCCAAGCCACAAACAGCTGCTGGAGCAAGCCACAGGTTGGTAAGCTGGAGCAATTTGAAGTCAGTGATGTAAAAGTGGACCAAAAAAATTCCTTGACATAGCCGATCTGGTACCCAAATCTCACTTTGGATCTCCCACTGAGTTTCCACTCACGTTGCCACTATGGAGGTAATGTCTTAAAGCCTTTTTCTTAAAAAAGTAAACAACTAATTCCTTTTAAAGATGGGCAATTTGCAGAAGACATTTGTGTAAGTTTGCCTGCTAAGTGTGATTTATATTTGTAAATAAATTTGCATAACATCTCCAGCTCTCACTGTCATACTTCTGTTTTATCTTTAATTCAGATGCTCAAGAAACGTGAATGATTTTTACAGCTAAATAAAAGCCATAGGAAGCTGCCAGGGAAGAGTAATGAGACACACACTGTGCCATGCAGCCATGCTAAAGCCAGCAGCACCACGGTTACAGTCAAAATGCGAGGCCATCCACAACCAAGGAGTATCAGCACATGAGATTCCTCTGACTAGATTAGGCAGGCTAATCTTACCTGGGGAAGCTCATGACACTAGGTCAGCAAGGGAAAATGTTTGCCTGCAAGACAGACATGCACCTAAGCTGAGGAGGAGCAGTTGGTTTAAACGGTGGAGGTTCATCACAGACTTACAGCATCAGCTGTGGTTGGGCCAGGCTCTGCAGGTGTGCTTTGCAGAAACAAAGATATCAGCGTTGCTGGCACATGGTGAGGGTTGCAAAATATCGGTGGGTTTGCTAATGATAGTATGGGCTTGTAAAATACATCTTAGCCATGAGGATGGCACTGGTGAGAAGGAGTATCTGCACCCTCTCTGGTAAAATTCTCTGGTGCCATGGCTCTGGACTAGGTCTGAATAGAATAGAATAGAATAGAATCAGCCAGGTTGGAAGAGACCTCCAAGATCATCCAGTCCAACCTAGCACCCAGCCCTATCCAGTCAACCAGACCATGGCACTAAGTGCCCCAGCCAGGCTTTGCTTCAACACCTCCAGGCACGGTGACTCCACCACCTCCCTGGGCAGCCCATTCCAATGCCAATCACTCTCTCTGCCAACAACTTCCTCCTAACATCCAGCCTAGACCTCCCCTGGCACAACTTGAGACTGTGTCCCCTTCTTCTGTTGCTGGTTGCCTGGCAGAAGAGCCCAACCCCACCTGGCTACAGCCTNAGCCCAGGATGCCATTGGCTCTGCTGCCACCTGGGCACACTGCTGCCTCATCTTCAGCCTACTATCCACCAGTACCCTCAGGTCCCTTTCTTCCTGGCTGCTCTCCAGCCACTCTGTCCCCAGCCTGTAGCGCTGGCTTGGGGTTGTTGTGGCCAAAGTGCAGCCTGCATTGATTCTGTGATTAACAAATGGGTTCCCCTCATTAGAGTGGTCTTGCTTCAATTAAACTGAGTGTTGAGGCCAAACAGCTCCACGAGTGGCTTCCCAGGAGTAAGAGGGCTGCTCCAAGGCTCTTTGCAGCAGGAGGCATAGAGAAGACCAGGCAGTGCTGAAGGACTGGATATTCTCTGGATAATGTGGGGTGTTTGGAGGAGGCAGCTGTGATGAGCACTCTTGCAGTGGTAATGCCTGAGTGATTTTATTTGCTTTAAAATATAAATAACTGTCTTGGAGCAGAATCTCTTCCCTCTAGAGCTGCCACTATGGAATTGTATTGCGTGGCAAAGTGTACAAGGTGCAGAGCAAAGCCTGTGTTTTGGAATCTGCTGCTCTTCACCTTGGAGTTTCCTTTCCCAGACAAAAGAGAATCAGCAGCTTGCTGCTAAGTTTTGTGCTGACACCAAACACGACTCTGCACAATGCTGAGCATCTCATCAAGAAGCTGCTAAGCCTTTTCAGCCCTGGGAGTTTAAGGGCTGCTGGGTCCTCTGCACCCTGAGGAACTGAACTCTGTGACACTGGACAAGAGTTTGCAGTGAATAGGGCAGCCTAAAACTGGAGTTAAAAGATACTCTTTGTTGGGCAGTGAATGTGTGTGTGTCTGGGGGAGCATGGATGGGGCTGTTGACTCCTAAGGACCACTCATGTGCCTTAATTGAGTGTGTGCATGAATGCTTAACTGGTGGGGATCAGCACAAACACCTGTGAGTGTCAAACTCTCTTCTGTGTCTGTTTTGTAAAGCTAATGACTGCCAGGCACTAAAAACCTGGTTCTGGTCTTTGGAGATGCTGAGGAGCCTTATTTCATATTTTGAGAGGTGAATGCCTTCACCTAAAAATAGAATGCCTTTATTTCAGAGACACTGGAGCATCAAAAAGTGGAGAGCTGTAACTTACCATCCTCAGAAGCTTAAGATTTCCTTTAAGCTTCCATCACTTAAAGGAATCTGTGAGTCTGCGATTCTGCGAATCAAATAACGCTGCTCAAACCCATTTAAAACCTAAAAAACCCAACCGTGCTCAGCAGACAGCTCCTCTGACAAGGCTCTGCCCAGAGTGTATTTTTATGCTTGAGTTATAAACCCTTGAAAAATGGGGATCCTAATGCAAAAGCTGACACAGCTCTAACGAAAGCAGCTCCAGTAAGTGCTGCTGTAATTATTTGCTCGTTAATTACAAATTTTGCAAGACACGAGAGTAACACAAATTGGAAAATAGGAATAATTATCAGTAATAATGCCACAGAAGCTGGACACATTGAAAGTATCTTCCTCTTTAAATTTAATAATAGCAAGACAGGCAGGAAACTAATAAGAAATACATAATTGAAAATTAACCTTGCAAATCTGCTGTTAATAAACCATGGTACTCTTGCGTTACAATGATTTTACAGCGCCTTTAATTTGCATTTGAAGTGTCATTCCAGGTAATACTTTGTGTGCTCACAACAATTAGTGTGCCTCCTGCACAGGCAGGAGTTGGTGGAGCCAAAGAGGACAGAATTAGTCTCTAAGTGTCGCTTAGGAGTAGCTCAGAGCTCAAACGATTGCAACCCAAACGCACAATGGTGATTTTTGTGCTGGCTGTTTAGGCCTGAATGCTGTTTTGTTGTTCAATTCAAGGATTGTGCTTTTCAGCCTTGACTGGGGTAAATGCACCAGTTGGGCTGGTGGATTGCTTGGCAAGGAAGTTGGGCTGGTGGATTGCTTGCCCTTCCTTGCCTTCCCAGGTGTGGTGAATGAGTGTTCTCAGTTTCCCAAACAGAGAGATATTAGCCAGGGAAGTCAAAGGGAACACCAAAAATTTGGTCAAGGGAGGTGATTCTCCTCCTCTACTCTGCTCTGCTGAGAGTACCTGGAGTACTGCATCCAGCTCTGGAGCCCCTATTCCAAGATGGATGTGGAGATGCTGGAGTGTGGCCAGAGAAGGGCCAGGAGGATGCTCAGAGGGCTGCAGCAGCTCTGCTGTGAGCACAGACTGAAAGAGTTGGGGCTGTGCAGGCTGCAGAAGAGGAGGCTCCCAGGTGACCTTCTTGAGGCCTTCCAGGATCTGAAGGGGGCTACAAAAAAGCTGGGGAGGGACTTTTGAGGCTGTCAGGGAGTGAAAGGACTGGGGGGAATGGAGCAAAGCTGGAGGTGGGGAGAGTCAGGCTGGACATGAAGAGGAAGTTGTTGAGCATGAGAGTGGTGAGAGGCTGGAATGGGTTGCCCAGGGAGGTGGTTGAGGCCCCATCCCTGGAGGTGTTTAAGGCCAGGCTGGATGAGGCTGCGGGCAGCCTGCTCTAGGGTAGGGTATCCCTGGGCATGGCAGGGGGAGTTGGAACTGTGTGATCCTTGTGGTCTCTTCCAACCCTGAAAACAAACCAAAACAAAACAATAAAAAAAAAACCCAAACCCACAAAAAAACCCCAACCAAAACCAGAAACAAAACCAAAAACAAACCCAAACCCCAACCAACCAAATTACCTGGGGTGCTTGAACACATCCAGTGCCTTGGCCATGGGTAATGTGTGGTCCTTGAAACAGTCTACGGCGGTGTCTGCTTTGGCTGTTGTGTTTGAGTAGCTTTAGCTGTTCTAACAGGGGCAGGCTGCTGGAGGCACTGGGGTCTGCTAGGCAGAAGTCAGCCTGTGGCTTACTGGAAAGGTGCTGCTTTACCACAGGCTGGCACCTTGTGCCTGAGGCTTGCTCATGGGTCTCCATTCCAAGGGAAATGCTGCTTCCTTATGGATGTTTTCTATCTGTTGCCAATCAGCAGAAGTCTCTAAAAATCTGTTAAATCAATCAGTTTGCAAGTAAGGAGGAAGAGAATTGTTTATTCAAAACCCAGGCTGAGTCAACTGCTCTTGCTAAGTATCTCCCACTCATAAAGTAAACCTGATGCATGTTGCTGCTGCTCCTTGTGATCAGCCACTGAAAACTTGCATGTCTCTAGCCAAGAAATGTTTTACCACTTTGGAGCTTATATCTACCAAGCTCTGGAAAGAGAGGATGAACTGTAACAAAGAGGAGCACCCCTGACTGCAGGTTGTGCTTCCACTGCGGTGTTAACAGCAGCAGAGGTGTGTGCAGTCTCCAAGTTGTGTATGGCCAAGCAGCCTAAAAAAAGAGAAGGAAGTAAAATAACCCAGAGACCTACAGTGTTTGGCATCAGAGAGGAGGAACATTTGTACACAAACAATTGGGTTAAGAGTGTGCACTCCAAACAGTGTTCCTGCACAATTCCAAACTCCATCAAGGGCTGCATGTAAAACGTTGGCGGCTTTGTGCAAACCCACAAATCCCAGGGAAGAGGCCATCGAGGGTCAGCAATTCAGCTGTTTGTCTGCTCACTTTATGTAAGAGGTTAGCAGCAGTATGCTTTTTGTCCAAAGCCAGCAATAGCAGGAACAGCTTGTTTCTGAAAGGGCTGTGGCTCCCCTAGCAGAGACAGAAGAAGGGGTCCTGAAATAAACCTTGAATGTGGATTTGACCTTTTCTCCGTTCCTTTGGCTGTAAGTGTGTGCTTAGCACAGCGTTGGACTCCTGTCACTCGCTTCCCCCATAGCCTATATGATCTGAGCTCCACCAGCACAGGCTTTTCTCCTCCATTTCACAGAATCACAGAGTCATTTTGGCCAGAAGAGACCTTTCAGATCAAGTCCAACCATTAACCCAGCACTATCGGGTCACCCTGAAACCATGTCCCTCAGCACCACAGCTACCAGTCTTGTCCATCCTTCCAGGGATGGTGACTTCTCCACTGCCCTGGGTAGCCTGTGGCAGGTCTTGACAACCATTCTACCTGAAAGGAGGCTATAGTCAGGTGGGGTTGGGCTCTTCTGTCAGGCAACCAGCAACAGAACAAGGGGACACAGTCTCAAGTTGTGCCAGGGAGGTCTAGGCTGGATGTTAGGAGGAAGTTGTTGGCAGAGAGAGTGATTGGCATTAGAATGGGCTGCCCAGGGAGGTGGTGGAGTCACCATCCCTGGGGGTGTTGAAGCAAAGCCTGGCTGGGGCACTTTGTGCCATGGTCTGGTTGACTGGAAGGTGCGTGCCAGGGTCTAGTTGATAAAGCTGGGTGCTAGGTTGGACTGGATGAGCTTGGAGGTCTCTTCCAACATGCTTGATTCTATGATTCTGTGATTCTGAGGGAGCAGTTTTTCCTTATGTCCAGCCTAAACCTCCCCTGGCAAAAGCTGAGGCTCTTTCCTTTTGCCTTGCCACTTGTTACTTTGGAGAAGAGACTGACCTTGCTCCAACATCCTTCCAGACAGTTGTAGAGAGAAAGGAAGTTTCCTCAGAGCCTCATTCCTGAGCACTACCAGTCCCCTCAGCTGCTCCTCAGCAGACTCATTTTCTAGACCTTTAACCAACTTTGCTGCTCTTCTCTGGAGACACTCCAAAACTTCTTGTTGTGAAGGGTCCAAATCTGAACCCAGTGTTCAAGGTGCAGAGTACAGAGGGGCAGTCACTGCCCTGCTCCTGCTGGCTGCACTCTTTCTGACAGAAGCCAGGTTGCCATTGGGCATTTTGGCCACCTGGGCACATGTTGGCTCACATTCAGCTGGCTGTTGACCAACACTCCTAGGTCCTTTTCCACCTAGCAGCTTTCCAGTCACTCTTCCTCAAGACTGGTGCTTTCACACAGCTGTTGTGACCTGAGCATAGGACCTAGCACTTGGCCTTATCAAAACTCATACAGTTGGCTTCACTTCATTGATCCAGCCTGTCCAGATCATCATAGTATCATAGTATCATAGTATCATCAGGGTTGGAAGAGACCTCACAGATCATCAAGTCCAACCCTTCACCACAGAGCTCAACAGATCATCTGTAGAGGATCCTCCTTACCTTCAAGCAGAGCAACATACCCCCCCCTAACTGGGTGTCATCTGCTAACTTGACATTTCAGTACGTTTCAGGGAAGTTGGAAAACACTGGAGTGTGGGACAATAAGGTGTTTTGTTTGCCAAAGCTCTTCCACCAAGGGAGCTCAGGGTGCTACATGGAACAGCTACTGGCCCATCTCCCTGTAACCTCTGGATGAAGTCCCAGTGGTTTTGCAGATCATGGTGGCTTCAGCCAGTGGGAGGAGAAGGAGGTTATGTTCCCCTACAAGTGCCCTTGAACTCTGTTTACATATTCAAGAATACAAAAAATGCCTTTAAAGTCTCTTCTGCTTTGGAGGCAAACGATGACATTTCTCAGTTTATTTGTCTGAACCCAGTGGGTCCAGATCTGGCTTGAAATGTGCCAATGTCAAGAGAGCTTCGCTTGATGCGTGAAGCTTTCTGGTGGAAATGGAGCAGTGAGGATGGGCGTTCCTCAGCTTAACCCTGGCCAAAATGTAACCATTGCACCTGAGAGCTGATGAGATGACCCAGAGAGGGACAGCTGAAGACTAGTCAGATGCAGCTTCTCTTCCACGTGTGTTGGCAGATCCTCTTGGCAGTTCCTTGCAAGACCAGAGCAAGTGCTGGGACTGTGCTGGATTTTTCATGGGAGATCAGACTCTTGGTCAGCCTCTCAGCCTGAAAGGCACTGAGCAGAAACATGTCCTGGGTGCAGAAGGCTTTGAGAGCTGAGTGGATGAAGAGGAACAGGGAACAGGCAGTCACTGCTCCAACCTTGAGAGGAAGGAGATGGAAAATACTCTCTCCTCTGCCTGGAAAACAGGAGGCAGTGGGAAAATTTTATCTCTTAATGATACTCCTGAGGCATCCTTTGCTAGTGATTCCTGATCAGTATTCTGCTCAACATTGCTTTCTCAAGGAAAGACATAAAGGAAAAACTTAGCCAAGAGGAAGCTATTTTTAGAAGGTAGAGAGATGATTCCCCCTCCCCCCCCCTATCCTGCTGTTATTTATGTTGTGTAGTTTGTGAGTTGTTTATTTCAGTGAGAGTTGATGCAGAGTGGGATGGGGTTTAACGTGTGCAAGGAGGGTGAAATCCATCCTACAGCTGTCCTTGCTCTTCCAGGGCTGGGCTTTGCTGGTCCTTCCAACCTGCAAATGCAATGGTGCTTTTGGGATGTCATCAGGGCGTTGCTGACTGCCAGGGGTAGTTTTGTCTCCAGCCCCTTTGGTTTCCAGCGTCTTTGCCATGCTTCTGCAGTTGGTCACTGCAGCATGTTTCAACCTGCCACTTGACTCACCCACCTGCCTTTGGAGAACACTAGAAAACAACTGGTTATCCAAGCTCTGTTCCAAGATAAAAATATACAATGCTAATACTTCAATTGATTGGAGCTAATTTATGCAATCTGGGCTCTGCTGGCAACTGCAGCAAGGTATGAAGGGTGACATCATTGAGCATGAGCTCTGCCAACCCGAGTTAGAGTTGGAATGACAGCAGAATGATTTAACTATCATGAGCTCACTTCATATTTTATAGTGAAAGTGTAGCCCAACCTGTACTTCAGGATCAGTTGGCATTGGAATGGGCTGCCCAGGGAGGTGGTGGAGTTGCTGTCTCTGGAGGTGTTGAAGCCAAGCCAGGCTGGGGCGCTTAGTGCCATGGTCTGGTTGATTGGCCAGGGCTGGGTGCTAGGTTGGACTGGCTGAGCTTGGAGGTCTCTTCCAACCTGGTTGATTCTATGATTCTATGATTATGTGAAGTACCCATTGCAGAGTTGTTTCAGAGCAGATTGTCATGCAAACTCTGCTGTGAAAGGGAATGTTTGAGTGACAAACCCCTGCACATGCTGGTAGTCTGTAAGGCTGATGGAAATCCTTTCAGAAAGGAAAGCTGACTGGGGAATGTTTTCTGTTTTGTATAGATGTGTGTGCACGCTCACAAAACAGGGAAGGGAATAGCTGCAGAGACACTGAGGGGCCTGGAGCATCTCTGTGAGGAGGGAAGGCTGAGAGCCCTGGGGCTGTTTAGCCTGGAGAAGAGCAGCCTGGGAGGGGATCTGAGCAATTCTTGTCAAAGGACAGGATCAAGAGGATGGGGCTAGACTCTTTTCAGTGGTGCCCAATGGTAGGACAAGGGGCAACAGGCACAAACTGGAACTCAGGAGGTTCTGTCTTCTTTCCTGTGTGGGTGTTGGAGCCCTGGATCAGGCTGACCAGAGAGGTTGCAGGGTCTCCTTTCCTGGAGAGATTCCAAACTCACCTAGCCACTGTGATCCTCTGGCCATCGCCTTCTCTGGAGACTTTCAAGGCTTTTAAGAGCTTTGAGGTCACTTCCAACCTAAACCATTCTATGATTCCAAGTGTTGAAAATACAGTGACCTAGGAAGCAGTCATCATTATGAGTCTTTCAGATGAGTTAGGCTAAGAAAAGGAGAAGGGGGACAGCAATCCAGAATCCAAAGAATTTCTGGGTGATTTAAAGGGTGCTTTATGATCTTTGTCAGCCCAGATTGAATTTCCAGGGTTCCTTCAAGCTAATAGAAAAGAGAAATCTGTATCCTCTCAATCAGCATGAGTTCCAGCCCCCAGAAAACATCCTTTTGTTCCTGTCCTGATGGAAACGCAGTATCCTTGCTTCCTGCTTGGCCTCCCCTGCTCTGGCCGCAGCAAGAGTAAACACAGTGGAAGGATTTGTCCTAGCAGCAAAGCAGAACAATTGCAGCAGTGTTGAAATCCACAAGGTTTGAGGGTTGTAACCGGAGTTTATTTGAGAACGGAGTGTGTGTGGGTGGGAGGGGGGGAGAAATGTTTGTCCCACTTCATGTCCAGAGGCTCTCCGTTGGCGTTACCCGTGCTTATGGCGCAGGGACAAACCTTTTTCCATAGGACTGCAGTGATTCTGATTCTATTCCAAGGGAGCCTGGGAGCCCTGAGATTCCCAGGAATGGGTTCGTCCCTCTAGTGGCAGCAGAAAGGAAGACGCAGAGCTCTGCCAGCAGGTAGCTTCACTTCACTTCTCCTTTTACTACTCTTTCTCTTTTTTAAAGAGAAGCAGATGAGACCTGCTGGGGTTTTTTACAACGGCAGAGGAAGATTCATACGGCACGAAATGCCTTGCAGCTTCTCGATGGTTCCTCCCAGCCGTTGAAACGCCTGTAAAACCAGCACACCGAAACAAGGGTGGCTCTCATAGTCAGAGTCACCTGCAGGCTCAAGGTACAAAAAGGCAACTCGATAAACACAGATGCCAACGAGTGTGGTGTCACAGGATCATAGAATCACCCGGGTGGGAAGGGACCTCCAAAGGTCATCCAGTCCAGGTTGGTTAGCCTGGAGGAGGCTCAGGGCAGACCTCATTGCTGTATGCAGCTACCTGAAGGGAGGCTGTAGCCAGATGGGGTTGGGCTCTTCTGCCAGGCAAGCAGCAAGAGAACAAGGGGACACAGTCTCAAGTTGTGCTAGAGGAGATATAGACTGGATATTAGGAGGAAGTTGTTGGCAGAGAGAGTGATTGACATTGGAATGGGCTGCCCAGGGAGGTGGTGGAGTCGCCGTCCCTGGACGTGTTCAAACAAAGCCTGGATAAGGCACTCACTACCATGATCTGGTTGATTGGACAGGGCTGGGTGCTAGGTTGGAATCGATGATCTCTTCCAACCTGGTTGATTCTATGATTCCAACCCCTCTGCAGTCTGTAGGGACATCCTCAACTAGATCAAGTTGCCCAGGGCCCTGTTGAGCCTCACCTTGAATATCTCCAGGGGTAGGGATCATCTCTCTGGGTGACCACTCTGTGTTAAGGAGTAACTGCTAGAACTAGCTCTGTATCTGTCCCTGCAAATAATGTCTAGCACTGAGCAGCCTGTAGAGAGAGAGGGATGGAGGATCAAGGTCAGCCTGCTCTAGTTGAAAATGAAGATGCTGAATGCAGGGAGGCTTGAACTAGATGACCTTCAGAGGTCCCTTTCCACCCAAAGTATTCTATGATCTTTAGAGAATTGTCTTGGTGAGTGTTTGAATCCAGTCTGAGGCCACCAAGCTAGATTGGCACTTAAAATGTCAATTTATGTGTCCTCTGTGACTAAATTACTCCTCCTTGAGACTCTACAGGAAAGGGAAAATCATTGTATCACAGGATATTAGTGGTTGGAAGGGACCCAAGGAGACAATCGAGTCCAACCCCCCTGCCAGAGCAGGACCACACAATCTAGCACAGATCATAGAGGAACACATCCAGACAAGCCTTGAAAGTCTCCAGAGAAGGAGACTCCACAACCTGTCTGGAGAGCCTGTTCCTATATCTATAGGCAGAAGAGCCTGACCATTGGTGTGAGTCAAATAATAAGCACAGTTAACCAAATCTGCCACTTCTCTGTCTGCTCTCCACCACTTGCTGATTCTTTTACTACCTGAGAAGAGCGCAAACTCACTAATGCTTGTTTCAGGTGGATCTGTGGAGGGAAGCTGGTTGAAATGCTTGATCCCTGGTTGGCTTTTAGAGTATCTATTGTCAGTGTTTTAGTCCCCTTGACTCTGCCACTACTTCTTGTGAGTCTATTTCAGTAAAGTCTTCCATTAATAGAAGAGATTACACGATGAAAGGTTGAAACAGCATTAAATTCAGGGACAATGTGTCCTTCAAGCTCTATAATGCTCAAAATACTTTTCAGCTAAAGGATGTAAGCTGCTAACAAAAGAAAACACAACAAGATGCTTCCAAGCCAAATGTGGCTGGAGTGCAGCTGATTGTAGGCGGAGGTTACTTGGGGGAACAGAGTTGCCCCTTGCTGGTGTAGGGTAGCAAGTGTGCAAGCTTGTCTGTCTTCTTGGTAAGCTTCATCTGGGCTCTGGAAGGCAAAAGCTCTGCCTTGGAAGGCCCAAGGAGGAAAATATGGCCAACATCTGTAGTACACCTTATTACATGCATGGTGTCCTCTGGGACGCAGGAAATGTCTACCTGACCTGTGAGGTCACGTGCATTGGTCCATGAATTGAAAGCCTTCCATCTGAGAGGGACTTGGTGACTTCAAGAGTGAAATGCAAACAGCTTCCCTCCAGCTGGGGCTGTGAATTGTCAAGGCAGCCTAACTGGAGATTCTTTTTGTGAAAATCAACAGTATTTCTTTTGCCCTTCTTGAAGGCTCTTGCTTTGAAGCCTGTTTTGTGTTAGGGCTTTCTTGCCATAGGAAGTCTTGATTCAGCCAGGCTTGTGTGTGCCTGCTGGGTGGCTGGGGCTGCCTGAGCTCACTGGGGTTAGGAGACCTCTTGGGCAAAGGGTCATGTTTGCCTGTCACCTTCTCCTCTGGACCAGGTCAGCTTGTTGCAGATGTTTGCCCAGCAGCCATCATCACGCTGCCTGGAAGGTTCCTCAGGACATTAATTAACAGCAGCACAGAAAACACATTGGAGCTGACTTCTTCCATCCTGCCATCTTCTGCGAGGCGGTTTACATCTCGGTTACTTTCCAAGTGACAAAGCAATACTTCACTCTTTTAACATGATCACTTCTTGGATGATATCTTGCCCTAGCTCTGGCAGATACCTGGACTGCTTTTCCAGCCTTTTGTCTCTGCACTGTGCCTGAAAACTCTTCTATTTTTACTTTACCTCCCTGTAAATTTCCCTTTCATTCACTGCCTTTGCTTTTCTTATCGCTTTTCATGCTCTCAACTTCATTATGCAATTGTTCCAATCCTGCTCTCTATTTGATGTTTTATAACTCCTCTCTGCCTTCCCCCCTCGTTGATTACTTTTACATTTCTATGTTCCTTCACACTGACTTTAAAAATAAAGCAGAAGAAGCCCAAGTTGAACGTTCCCTGTGCAATTACTGCGAGGTGGTTCGCATAACCCTTGGGCATGCATTAATTTATCTCTGAACACTTTATTTCCTCCGTGTCCTTTCCCTCCCCAGCTTTATCATGTTGAATTTCAGCCTGCACTTAGCAGAGCTAAGTTGGGAGACTAAAACCTATTCTACTTGTTTTCTAACTTGGAGTTGAACATTAATCCTAGTGAAACCCTCCAAGACCACAGCCCTGGTTCTCCCCCACACTTGCCACTCATAATTGCTGTCATAGAAGCTTTGCTCAAGAATTACTCGTTGCAGAGAGCCATCAGCTCTCCATGCATGCTTCAGGTGATGAAAAGAAGACTTGCAGGCAGGAGCTATTGTAGGACTGTGCATAGTAAGTAAATAATTTATTCATAACATCCACAAGTGTTGCTCACATCTTCTCAGGAGAGATTTCAGACCCACCTGGACATTGTGATCCTGGGCAATGCATGGCCCTACTTTAGCAGGAGGATTGGGATAGGTGATCTCCAGAGCTCCTTTCCAACCACCACCACGATGGAGTCTTCCCACCCTCCAAATTTTAGCCTTTCACTTGGACATGATCTCAGCTGAACATTTATGCTTCTGCCTAACCTTGAGCAGCTTAGCAATCAGCAACATCTGTAACTGTTTCCTTTACAGCAGCAATGTTGCTTTGCCCTTTGGGCTACAGCTGTAGTCTTCCTCTGAGCTGGTGTCCCAGCCCGAGGTGGATGAATTCTATGGGCAAATGATGGAGGTAAGAGCAAAGCAGGTGCAGCCCTAGTGTAGTCTTGCCAGGTATGGAGGAACTGTGCAGCAGAAACACTCAGGAGATACTCAACACTGACCGTGGGGGGCAAGTTACTGTAGCACCTCATGCTGTGAAGCAGACATGATCAGAGGCTGTGTTCCTTGGAAAGGAGTGGAACATTTAGTTGGATCATGCTGGAGTGACATTAAAGAAAAGTAAAATGATATCAGCCCATATAATAATCCATTGCAGGATTATAATTGGTGATGGAAGGAATGAAGAGGTTTTCATGTCTGTGAGATGTAGCTGCACCTGGAGGAAAGGCTCTGAGCAGGAACAGCAGCCAGTGAAGGAAGGGAGAAGAGCTGCTACAGGACTTCTTGGGCCCAGTCTTTCAGTGGATGGCCAAGCACTCCACTTCTTACACTTTATTAAAGCCAAGAAAAGTCTGGATGAGGCACTTAGTGCCATGGTCTAGTAGACTGGATAAAGCTGGGTGCTAGGTTGGACTGGATGATCTTGCAGGTCTCTTCCAACCTGTTTGATTCTATGATTCTATTTGGTGCTCAGCTGCAGCAGGCACCAAATCCATCCTGATTTGGAGGATTAGTTTTCCTAGCAGACACCTAAGGGCTGGCAGGACGCGACGGTGGTTTGTGGCAGTGTAGTCACTGCTGCTCAGCCACATCTGTAGTGCTGACCCTGGAACTGGTGAGCAGCAGCACAGCAGGAATCCACGTCAGAGGGAAGGCAGCACTTGTGAGGGGCAATGGGACACAGGTCTCACCACAAGTATTTGAGTGGCAACTGCAGTTGTGTCACTTGCATAAATTCCCCTTAAAAAAGAGCTCACTTGGATTGAGGAGCATAAGGTCTGCATGTTAGTCAGTGCAGAGGACTTGAAATGGACTCCAGATGGGCCCTGGACTTTTCTAGACATGGAAAACTATTTCCTGAAAATTCCCAATGGCTGCTTGAATGAAATGTGCTTCTCTGAGACTGCTTCCTATTGCCTGACTGAAACTTTCTGAATGTGTTTATAGTGTTCTTCCATATCTTTACACGCTCCTTGTGTTGTCATCTGTAATTAACACGTCTCAAAAAGTACTGACTTTGTGACCTCATCACTTTCATGGCTTATTCAATTTTCAGGCAATGTTTCTTTTCTCCTCTGCTGAATGCTTACATTCATTTGTTTACCATAATCTCTCAGTGTGTGTGTGTGTATATATATAGGAAAATCAAATAGGACTATTAAGTGCCTTTGAGAAACTCAAGAACAGCAAATGATATATCTGAGAGCATTTGATCTTTCTAAGAAGTGCAACATGAAAACATGTCTTTACCTTCTTTACTTTTCCTTTTCTGTCTCCCACCTACTCCATTTTCCCCCAGAAAGGCAGCAGACAAAAAGAAGAACGGAGATCTCTTGCGTTAAACTAAAACGACTCGAGCCTCTCTTTAACGCGAAGTGAAGATTTGCCGTCAGAAGGCAGGCTTTCGGTTCCAATTGAAACTATTCTTCACAAACAAGTGTTTGTTTGGGGAGGGAGAAAGCTCTAATTGTCAATGTTGGGCTCTCACAATGAATATTTCTGTAGTGGATTTGCTTTGATTAATCTGTAACTCCTTTCTGCAAAGTGCAGGATCGGATCGAGCCGCATCTCGCTGACGCACGTGACCGGCTTTAATTTATCAGGAAGTTCTGCTGAGCACCAAAGCTTTTAGTGCAAAAGACACCTCTGGCACTTAATGGATAATCATTTAGTGGAGTATAATTTAAGAACATTTATCTGATGGTTGTAACCCGACCTCAAGATGATAAACTTCCTGCGGTAGAAGGCTTAGCGCTTTCTAGCTGCGCTTGCTTGGGTGTTTGTCTGGCCAGGAGTTCAACATCCATCTTGGCTAAAGTATTCTGGGATCTGAAGTCAGGTGGTTGACCCAGCAAAACTCCTTCTGCTTTTGGCTGTGCTTTCCATTAGACCACTTTCTGCCAGGTAGTTCAGTGAAGTTTTAATCTGAATCACTACTTCTGTTTAGTTAGAAGAACAAGCGACTGAAGACAAAGTCTGAGAGAATTGGAGAGGCTGTTTGTGAGCCAAAGGGATGGAAGCTGTACCTGGAGAAAAGATGAAACAAAGACAAGTTCTTAAGGAAACTGGGGGAAGAGACCAGACACATCATGACACAAAACTGGTTTTTGAACTGTAGTGAAGGGAGGCTTTGTGCTTAACAGTTGTTTTTCTAGGGGCTAGAGCTACATTGTTGAAGCACAGAGGAATGGAAATATCAGGCTCTTCATAAAGAAGCCCTCTTAACTAGGGACACAAGTCTGCTCTAACTTCTTTATGCTTATATAATCTCAAATGATGAAGAAATCTGACACCAACCTGCTTTTCTCCTCACGTTGCTGAGCTGCAGCAATTCTGCAAAGTCCTGTGCTGAAGCCCAGGCCATCAGTCTTAATGCAGTTCCAACATGGGGTAGTGAAGGGGATGGGGCAGGTTGAGACTGTATTAAGAAGTGAGGGTTTCCTCCAGAAAAACCTGGAGGAAGGAGCTAAGAGTGCTGGGGAGGTTCCAGTGTGCATCAAATGATTTTTGTCTCGGGGTATGCATGAGGATATTTTTAGTGCTGTTTGGACTGGGCTGCTGGGATGATGACTGACAGCTGCTTGGGGAGGAAGACTATGCTTAAAGCTGGGTTCAGCATCATCAAGCTTCAGTTTAAGGGCTTAATGCATCTTTCAAAACTAAACAAGTGCAACACTCAGCAGCAGCATTGGTTGACTGTGCCTTCTGTGCTAGTGTGGAGAAACTAAGCTTGTCATGGCTTCACTTGGGTTTTGCTTTGGTTGACCTATGTTTACCTGGGTCTCAAAGCCATCATCATTGTTGAGTAGGATCTCTTCTCCAGTTCCTACTGAAGTTCAGTGCTTTGGTTGACCTATGTTTACCTGGGTCTCAAAGCCATCATCATTGTTGAGTAGGATCTCTTCTCCAGTTCCTACTGAAGTTCAGTGCTTTGGTTGACCTATGTTTACCTGGGTCTCAAAGCCATCATCATTGTTGAGTAGGATCTCTTCTCCAGTTCCTGCTGAAGTTCAGTGTCACTTTACTAGGATGTGTTCAAGGTCAATCATGGAAGATTTTAATGATTTTGCTCTTTTTCTTTTCTTTT
Organism: Tricholaema leucomelas; assembly: GCA_013400475.1. NCBI lineage: Eukaryota > Metazoa > Chordata > Aves > Piciformes > Lybiidae > Tricholaema lacrymosa > Tricholaema leucomelas. The sequence goes on from WAAF01013360.1 coordinate 131,785, forward strand.
ATTTTTTTAACCTGTTGATTTATAATAGAATAGAATCATAGAATCAACCAGGTTGGAAGAGACCTCCAAGATCATCCAGTCCAACCTAGCACCCAGCTTGTTTTAAATTGGAAGGGGGCCACAAAGCTCATCCAGTTCCAACTCCCTGCCATAGGCAGGGACACCTCCCGCTAGAACAGGTCACTCAAGGTCTCATCCAACATAGCCTTGAACACCTCCAGGGAGAGAGCATCCTTCTGACTCCTTTTTTTCCAAAGCCCACACTGCATTTCCTACCTGCACCCTTGACCTTTGATGTTGCTTGAGATGAATTTCTTGACACAGAGAGGGATGTACCATACATTGCCCAAGTCTTCATCTTCTGCTAAAGAGAGCACTTAAACCACACAACAAGAAGAAGAACAAAAAGCCAAATTCACCCCCCCATGAAAGCCCCTCCAAAAGTAGAGGCTGCATTTTCAATGCTGTCTTGTGTGTGTGTAATCATCCAAGGCAGTACCTAGAAGCTTCATTTTCTCAGGAAGAGATTAACAAAGAATACTTTAATATCTCTTTCATGTAACATAGAGACTGCTGAGAAGAAAAACAGCCATCCAGAGGCAGTTCTGCTTTCACTCATGCCCAGAATTGAAATGCTAGTTGAATAATTTTTTTTTCTCTCTCTTTTGGGCAACTTTTCTTCTTGAGGAAAGAACTTCTGAGTGCAATCAATTAAAGAAAGGATCTGATTTGCTTTGTAATTGTTTTTCTGTCTGTATGAATGATGCAAGGGTACATGGGAAGAATTTACTTCACTACTCTGTCTTTTCTAAAATAACAGGTTTACTGGTTGATTTATGGGTTGTTTGTTTTGTTTTTGTTGTTCTGTCTGTAGGTGAGAAAAAGGTTAATTTGCTTGAGAAATCATGTCTATGCCAGAGAAGGTCAACTTGTTCCATCATCGTGTACTGCCATTGGAGGCTGACCTGAACCTACACGAGGTGGTCTAAGGGAAGAATTAAGCATCCTGTTTTTCTGCAGGCTTTTCTCAGCACTTGTTTTCTCCTCCTTTTAACTCCTCTCTCAGAAAAGGCAGGAGATTGTGACTCAGTGGTTGGATGGTTGCTTATATCCTCCCCAGCACTCATTCTGTCCCTTGTAAAGTCAGGTTTCTGGCACGCTGCTTCCACAATGTCTGGTTTGCTTTGGCTGTGCCAAGCCTGTGGCACCTCTCACCTCCTGACGGACCCAAAGCTAAAATAACAAGCAGTCCCATTTGTGAAGGTTGCTAAAAGCTGCTAATAAATGTGCAACTACAAAAACTGGGAAAGAAAGGGAATATTACATTAATTTGTAAACATTGACCTCATGGATGTTGATTAATATGTGCAGGGTGAGCGCAGGGGGCTGGAGCCAGGCTCTGCTGGGTGACACCCAGTGACAGGTCAGTGGCAATGGGTGGAAGCTGAGGCAGAGGAACTTTCATTTAAACATGAGGAGGAATTTTTTTTCCCTGTGAGGGTGACAGAGCACTGGAACAGGCTGCCCAGGAGGGTTGTGGAGTCTCCCTCTCTGGAGATATTCCAAACCTGCCTTGATGTGTCCCTGCGTGAGCTGGTTGAGGTGATCCGGCTCTGGCAGGGAGGTTAGACTGGATGAGCTTTGGAGGCCTCTTCCAGCCTCTGACATTCTGTGATTCTGTGAAATTTGACAGAGCTGTCCATAAATACCAGAAGGAGCAGAGGCCAGCATGGTTCCTGGGGATGTCCCCAGCTCCTCTTCCTTGGCTGCTTCACTTTTGAACTGGCTGTGACTTTATAGGCCGTGGACCACAAATCAGGGACAGAAGCATGGTTAGACTGTAAACCTTTTGAAGTACCATAAAAGCTAATTAAAACAAAGGATTTTCATGTTGCCTGTTTTCTTTTTTTCCTAGTAGCAGAAGTTTAATATTTCTATACCAGAACCAGATGTCTGTTTCCTTTACCCATTGCTTTCTGCAGCTGAATGCAAAGCATCAAAGTATTTGACTTTCTTCAGTGTCATCTGGGGGGTTCCGCTCCTTTTTTCCCCCCTCTCTCTTCATGTGTTCAAGTTCATGTACATAATACATGTTTTCATATGTTCATGTAGTGTGGGAAAGCATAGTGGTGGTGGTAGGATAATTAAGGATGATAACTTCAGGGAGATGTTGTCTTATAGAAACAAAATCATTGTTTCTATTTTCCAGCTATGTGGTGAGACTAAAATCTGACTATTGGACTTGTTTTGCACATCTTGCCCCTGTCCATTTACAAGTGCATTTAAGTATTAGCATTGTGTTTTGCTTTCAATGTGCTTTCCCCCTCTAATTTTAGATAGCTAATTGCAATAATTCTGTAGCTTCAATTTCTATGGACTAATAATTGTCTTGTTTTCAGTTCTGGAGAGCTGTGCCCCTGGTTTAAACAGAGTAAATAAACTCAGAGCATCGCTGTCATGCTAAGTGCATGTCAGTTTGAAAGGCTGCCTCGAAGGAGTCTAATTCAGGAAGGGGAAAATGAAAGATTCAGGATTGTTAAAATAAATTCACCACAGTATTAAGTGTATTTCTAAAGTTCTGTCTGTATTTCCTGTGAATTTGGGGTTCTAGTCTGTCTCAAGGTGTTGTTTGTTCAGTTCCCACAGACCAAAGTGCCCATGGGTTCAAGCAAACCCCTTGTGCTGAATCTCTCCTGCACCCATCCTGCAGCCCTGGAGCGATCCTGTGTTCAACTTCTGACAAGGCAAAATGCTGCAGGAGGTGATTAAGAAAGATTAAGAACCTCTCAGTAGTGTTTCAGCTCCATGACCTAGTGGAGGAAATGTCTGCAGCTCTTGTGCTCTGCTTTGGACGTATGAAGACTCACTTTGGCTTCTGCCTCTTGTTCAAAAGTCACTGTTTCACCTAAAGTAATGGAAGTGTGACTTAGGGGTTGTAGATCCTGTGCTGATAGGCTCAGTCTTACTGCTTGGCTTGGGGAAGTCACCTGGCTCCTGATTCTGTGATGCAGGTAGCTGGGGTAGAGGAAAGGGGTAGCATAAGGCAGTAAGAACTGAGCAGGGGATTGGATTCAATTGGGAAGAGGACAGGGACAGGACAGAGTCAGAAGGGAGAGCAGTGAAAAGCACTGTCATCTCCAGAGTCAATCTGCAAGAGGACATGGAGCCAGTGGAGGGACCAGTTCTGTCTTCTCCAGGCAAGTCTGCTGCCTCTGTGAGCTTTTTGTGTGGACCACAGGTTTTCTCCTAACCTGGTTTTGGGCTCCTTGGGTAATCCTCTCTGATCAGAAGTGTGTTTTGGTGGTGGTGGTCAGCCAGTCTCTGCTGGTGTGAGAATGTGGATGTTGACTTCAGTTTGAATCTGCCTACAGCCACCAGAAAGGCTTATTTGCTCCTCATCTTTTAGCTGGCTGTCTACTCCAGGGCTAAGAAAAGGCAGACCTACTGAAGCTTGCCATGACATGGAAACTGTTGCCTCTCTTGCTGCCACCTTTGCAAGGGCTGGAAGATGAAACAAAAGCCCAAGCTCTTGTCCTGTCCCCTCTGCTGTTGTAATGCTATTGAACAGGGAAGGAGCTGCTGATGGCAAGAGCTTGGCTTAGGCAGAGATGCTTTGTGGTGGGGCTCCAGAGAAGGAGGAGGAAGTGGATGGTGATTCTTCAGGGAGCTGGGTAGGCAGGGTAGGAATCAAAGGGATTAGGAGAAGCATGTCTGATCTGGGTGGTTCTGCCATTAATTGTGAAGCTAATGGAGTTCATGTGTAACAGCAGAATCATTTGGGCAGAATATAAATTAGAGAAGAGTATAGACAGGGAAGTGAGTCAGCACTGAGGGGGAATGAATAGCAACCCATTGGTGATGGGGGGATAGTATTAGTATATGAATCTGAAAAGCAAGGGAGTAGAAGTCCCTCTTGTGTGCAGGTGTTTTTGGTGTGGTCTCTGTTCCCTGCAAGATCATAAAATCATAGAGTCAGACAGGGTTGGAAGGGACCACAAGGATCAGCCAGTTCCAACCCCCCTGCCATGCCCAGGGACACCCTACCCTAGATCAGCCTGCCCAGAGCCTCATCCAGCCTGGCCTTAAACACCTCCAACCATGGGGCCTCAACCACCTCCCTGGGCAACCCATTCCAGGCTCATAACACTCTCCTGCTCAACAGCTTCCTCCTCACCTCCACTCTGAACCTACCCACCTCCAGCTTTGCTCCATCCAATGAGGTCTCTCTTTTTCCACAGAAAAAAAGAAGCAGTTCAGGATATCTAATGGATTTTTCCATCTAGGCTCATCCCAGGGGTCCTGTTGAGTGCTTTTGTGGGTGTACAGTCGGTATTAAGGTACAGGGGATACTGCAGGGGGAACTGGAAGCAAAATTAAGGATTTTATTCTCCCTTTTACTGCAAAATATGATTGTAGTTTGTCAGTGTGGAAACAAATGTCTTCATCAACTTGCAAGGGTTCTCAAGACATGAGGATCTTCAACCTTTTTGGGAACAAACCCCCCTGCAGTTAGGAGCACCTTTAGAGGATTTTTACATAATTTACTGGGTTTTGATGAAAAATAGCATCAAAGTGACACCTGAGGCACCGCATTCATTGCCCTTTGAGAAGAGATGGAAATTGGTCAATCCTGTTCTTGTCACTTCTTGTACTGACTCACAGGGTGAAAAAATGACAGTTAGGAAGAGTTGTTAGAGACAAACTTCTGAACTACAGTGGCAGAGCTGGCATAAAAGATTCTCTGCTTTCATTTGGGCTTCCTGCACATCAATGCACAACTCTGGTGGTCTCTTCATATACGTACAAGCCAAAGCAGTTCATATTTCTTCCCTTTTTGGTAGTTTCTTTTATGGCTCTTTTGAAAATCCTGTTTCTTGAGGCAGGGTCTAGAAACGTTTTGGAAGAAGAGATTAATCAAAAAGAATTCATAGAATCAGTCAGGGTTGGAAGGGACCACAAGGAGCAGCCAGTTCCAACCCCCCTGCCATGCCCAGGGACACCCTACCCTAGAGCAGGCTGCCCAGAGCCTCATCCAGCCTGGCCTTAAACACCTCCAGCCATGGGGCCTCAACCACCTCCCTGGGCAACCCATTCCAGCCTCTCACCACTCTCATGCTCAACAACTTCCTCCTCACCTCCACTCTGACTCTCCCCACCTCCAGCTTTGCTCCATTCCCCCCAGTCCTTTCACTCCCTGACAGCCTGAAAAGTCCCTCCCGAGCTTTTTTGTAGGTCCCCTTCAGACACTGGAAGTCCACAAGAAGGGCAATTGTGTTAAAAACACCTCTATTTAAAGAAGGTATTTGTATTTCACAGAATCACAGAAGTAGCCAGGCTGGAAAAGCCCCTCAGGGTCCCCAGGATTTCTGGTAAAGCAAGAATTAACTGCAGAACTAAATTTCCAGGGCAATTTAAATATATAAATATATATCCATAGAATTATATTGTTAAATCTGAATTGAAATTGAAACATACTACAGAATCACAGCAACAGGCAGGTTGCTGAAGCCCCTCAGGACCACCAAGTCCAACCTAGAACCCTGCTCTACAAGATTCACCTTAAACCAGCCCCAAGCACCACATCCAAACCACCCTTAAACACATCCAGGGTGGATGACTCCACCACCTCCCTGGGCAGCTCATTCCAGTCCCTGACCACTCTCTCTGTGAAAACCTTTTCCTAATATCCTTTCTAAGCCTCCCCAGCCTCAGCTTGAGGCCATTCCCCTTTGTTCTGTCTCCAACTACCTGTGAGAAGAGCCCAGCAGCACCACTCCCATTTCCAGTTTTGGGGGTGCCTAGCACAGTGCAGAGTGGTTGTTAATAACATGCAGAATTGCTCTTTGCTTTCCCCCCTCCTCTGGGCAGATCATAATTTGCACTCTCTTTAACTCCTTCAAGATGCACGTGAAGAAATTTCCCATCTGCAGAGGCAATCAGGCCTCTGCCTGTCCTTGAGCCTTCATGGTCAGGATATATGAGTTGGAATTTTCAGCTATGTATTATGGAGTTTATTGCCAGTGGAGTATGCATAGATCAATATTCAATATAGCTGTAAACATGCGTCCTTCAGACATACACTCAATGCCCTTCCTTGCTTGCAGCTCACTGAAATGCCATCTTACAGCAGCCCAGCAACAACATCATCATCTTGCAGGTTGTCCTAGCCCAGGCTGGATTCAAGCAGGTGGCCAGAGGAGAGGTGTTTGTACTTCTGAGCCATAAAACTGCCCCCTGATATTTGATTTCTATTTGTTTTTAGGTGAATTGCATCCAGCTCTGGAGCCCCTGGGACAAGAGGGATGTGGAGATGCTGGAGTGTGGCCAGAGAAGGGCCAGGAGGATGCTCAGAGGGCTGCAGCAGCTCTGCTGTGAGCACAGACTGAAGAGTTGCGGCTGTGCTCTGGAGAAGAGGAGGCTCCCAGGTGACCTTCTTGTGGCCTTCCAGCATCTGAAGTGGGCTACAAAAAAGCTGGGGAGGGACTTTGAGGCTGTCAGGGAGTGACAGGACTGGGGGGAATGGAGCAAAGCTGGAGGTGGGGAGAGTCAGAGTGGAGGTGAGGAGGAAGTTGTTGAGCATGAGAGTGGTGAGAGGCTGGAATGGGTTGCCCAGGGAGGTGGTTGAGGCCCCATGGCTGGAGGGGTTTAAGGCCAGGGTGGATGAGGCTGTGGGCAGCCTGCTCTAGGGTAGGGTGTCCCTGGGCATGGCAGGGGGGTTGGAACTGGCTGCTCCTTGTGGTCCCTTCTAACCCTGACTGATTCTATGACTATGATTCTATGAAATATTTAGGGATGGGGGAAGGGGGAAGAGAGTCTTTGCCCAGCATTTCGTGGAGGTTTTGCATTGCTGGAATTTTATTACCAGTTGGTGTTCTCTGCTGGAGGAAAAAGGCAGTTAGGCTGCTCTGTGTAGATGTTTTTGTTATGCTAACAGAAGCAGGTCCTGGATGACCAGTGTGCAAGGTCAGCTGGGGCCATGGCTGTTGTTCTGTTAATTGTCCTCTTCTGAGAAGATTATCAGAAGCCTGAACTTTCCCATTTAATAAAATACAATTAAATTGTGCCAAATCTCTGGGAGAAAAATCTTCTCTCAACCCAAAAAGCCTCCATCCTTATCTTGCCTCTAAGTTGAGGGTTGCAGAGATCTTTCATATAAACCTGAGGTGGTGGTGGTGAAATTGTGGTTGGTTGTTAGAACAGTGAAGGTTAAACTGCTGCGTACGGAGAGGATTTTGTGTCTGGCTCTATGATCTCTCCTTCACTTTAAGACTGCTTTAGATTAGCCAGGGAGTGTTTGTAGGGGTCTGAGGGCTGTCAGTGCTGTGAATGTTTTTTCTTGTTGTGGAGAAAAGGCTTTCTCCAATTGCTTATCATGAGCTAGAAGGGCTGTGCATGAGAAATAATTGCCAGGGAATAAAACTGGCTGGCAGCTCTCATTTAACCCACTTCCATGGCACATACTTCAAGTGCCATAGAAGCCTAAACAAGACTCAAAATAAAACAGGGATTTGTTTCCTTCTGTGTGAATTTCCCAGTCTGAGATGTCTTGTCAGGCAGGCAGAAATAATTATTACTGGGAGAAGGTGGGAATTCTTCCCTCAAAGATACTCATTCATTCATTCACCAGGAGAACAATTAATGACAGCTCGCTAATGGCTGCAACACTTTGTGTTCTATTTCCAGAGGCATGTGCAGAGCCAGGCTTCCGAGCGGCTGGGTACTCCCTGCCTGGCCCCAATTACTTTGGCAGGGAGTGCAGAGCCAGGCTTCCGAGCGGCTGGGTACTCCCTGCCTGGCCCCAATTACTTTGGCAGGGAAGCAGGGTATGCTGCGGGGACCAGCGCTTCCCCCGGCAAGCCCATTCCCAGCCAAGAACGGGCTGGGGCTGCTGGCACTGAAGCAATGCCTGTGAGTAGCACTGGGTAGGAGAAATCGCTGATTGTTTCCAGCGAAGGAATGGCACTCGTGTGTTAACTATGTAATTAATTACCACGGCTTTGCAGGGGGAGACTATTTGGGTTTCAGGGCTGAGCAGGAGTAAGGAGGACTTCCTAATTGTTGTCTTCATTTCCCTGCAAGATAACGCCGGAATGAAGCGTGCAAAGGAACAGGAGCATCTTTTAAAAGTCAAGAAAATAAAGATAAAAACTAAACTGCTCTCTGCCTCACTTCCTTGTCGAGGTTTAACTCCGAGCCTGTGGGTAGAATGTTGGTTGTCAGTCAATCTCCCAGTATTTAGCAGTCTTGGCTCTGCTTTTCTGCTGCTTTCTATCACTACTTACACTATTCTAGAAGAGTGCCTATACGTACAGGGTGTGCAAGCAGTGAGGCTGGCTGAGGAGGGATGAAACAGGCTGGGGACAGAGTGGCTGAGAGCAGCCCTGCAGGAAGGGACATGGGGGTGCTGGTAGAGAGTAGCTGAGGATGAGGCAGCAGTGCCCAGGTGGGCAGCAGAGCCAATGGCATCCTGGCCTGGCTCAGGAGCAGTGTGGCCAGCAGGACAAGGGAGGTTCTTCTGCCCCTGTGCTCAGCACTGCTCAGGCCACACCTCGAGTGCTGTGTCCAGTTCTGGGCTCCTCAATTCAAGAGAGATGTTGAGGTGCTGGAAGGTGTCCAGAGAAGGGCAGCAAGGCTGGGGAGGGGCCTGGAGCACAGCCCTGTGAGGAGAGGCTGAGGGAGCTGGGGGTGTGCAGCCTGCAGAAGAGGAGGCTCAGGGCAGACCTCATTGCTGTCTGCAGCTACCTGAAGGGAGGCTGTAGCCAGGTGGGGTTGGGCTCTGCTGTCAGGCAAGCAGCAACAGAAGAAGGGGACACAGTCTCAAGTTGTGCTGGGGGAGGTCTAGGCTGGATGTTAGGAGGAAGTTCTTCACAGAGAGAGTGATTGGCATTGGAATGGGCTGCCCAGGGAGGTGGTGGAGTCACCATCCCTGGAGGTGTTCAAAAAAGTCTGTCTGGGGCACTTAGTGCCATGGTCTGGTTGATTGTCTAGGGCTGGGTGCTAGGTTGGGCTGGATGATCTTGGAGGTCTCTTCCAACCTGGCTGATTCTATGACTCTATGAAATTCTGCAGCTGTGTGCCATGCTTATGCAACCAGAATGATGTGTGTGCTATGGCTTGTACTTTAATCACAGAATGTCAGGGGCTCAGAGAGACCTCCAGAGATCATCCAGTCCAACCTCCCCTGCCAGGGCAGGATCAGCTAGGGCAGATCATACAGGAACACATCCAGGTGAGTTTTGAAAGTGTTAGAGAGAAGGAGATTCCAAACCTCCCTGGGCAGCCTGCTCCTGGGCTCTGTCACTCTCCGTAGTTCCAATTTGTACCCTTGTTCCTTGTCCTATCACTGGGCACCACAGAAAAGAGGCCACCACCTTCATCCTGACACCCACCCCTCAGATATTTATAGATAGTGGTAAGATCCCCTCTCAGCCTTCCCTTCCCCAGACTACAGAGCCCCAGTGAATGCAGATCACCAATCTGCAGCCTATGGTCGGGAGAGACAAAGGTCTCTCACTCTGTTTCACTGACCTGGTGACCCAAAGAGGCTGCAGACCTGGGTTTGAAACCAGGTTTTCAGTCAGCCTGCAGCCTTGCCTGCTAGCTCATCCACCAACCCCATCGTCAGGGAAGGATTAAGCCACGCAACTCAGACTCTTACCATCCCAGTGGTGTGGTGCAGCAGTGAGAAATCAGTAACTCTTTTGGTGACAGAGGTGTGCCCAAGCCTTCCTGATGGCTGTGTTGTTGCAAAAGTGGCTAACAGCTCTGTCCAGACTAAAATCCTGTTGGATGAATTGAGTAGCTTAATATCAGAGAGATCAACGGAAGCTGGGAATGTTCCTGTCCGCTGAAGAAGTTACTTTTAGTGCAATTCCTCTTCAGGCTTGCAAGCAGAGCTCCCTGATGCTAGCAAATGATGAAGTGATTACTTGCAGTAATAAGCTGTGCATTTTGAAGTGAGCAGTACAGGTGCAGACAGGACAGGAGGGAATCTGTACCTTAACGCATGGACAAAGTATGGTTTATGACTTCATTACAGCTCTAAAAGCAGGGGACACAATGCTTTAATGCTTGCATTACTCACGCACAAGGAAACAGCCAAAGCTGGCCTGTAACCTACACTAATTAATGGCTTTTGTGTAATTTATTTGTTTCTGTGTTGCCTTTTTGGTTACGCTGCTGTGGCTGATCTTGGGCAGCGAGTTAGAGTTCAGGCAGGAATCGCTCCTCATCCAAAATGTGCTGCTGCAGCAGAAAGAGCCTCTGATCCCACAGGGATGGTTGTGAGATTTAGGACTTGCAGCGTTCCCATTGCTGAATATGTAATTAAGGTCACTGAACTATGTTTTGGTGGAAGATACTTATCTATTCCACTTCTTGCTGATGTCATGTGCTGGGAAATCAGATGTTAGAGTGCAAAAATACACGAGAGGCCAGACTTAAAAATGGCATCAAATATAAATGGCTCGGTGACTGACTGCTTGAAGTTTGCAATAGTGCTTGTAGGGGATGAAGGTCACATTGCTTCTGTCCTTCCTTCTCCTGCCTACCCAAATCCTCACATAAAATAGAAAAAAAGACTTATCTCTGTCTTTGACTCTCTATGTGCAGAGGGTGAGCAGAAGACCCAGAGGAAATATTGTCGCCTACTCGCTATGTGGAAGTCATCCCTCTGTTGTAAGACCTCTGTTCTGTTTGGGGAAGCTGAGAGGGTGTAAAACTTGAGTGCTTCCCCATGTCTCCAACGGAGATATTCGCTACCAGTCAGCAAGGTTAATTCAACCCAAAATATCCCTCCTAACAAAAATGGGCTTCTAGATGCATGACAGTGGGACTAGGCCAGGAAAGCCACAGGAGAGCTCAGTCAGGCTACCCGTGGGCACCATATTCTGGAGGGAATTAATTAAATGGTGTCATCATTTGCCACAGTCATTGGCTGCTGGCAAGCACTTGGCAGCATTGGAAGCAGTGTTGGGCTGCAGGTGAGCTCTCCTCACAGCTGTGTCAGCTCTGAAGAAACTGGGGTTTGACTTCTCAGACAAGCCTATCTGGATGTATGTTCATAGAATCATAGAATCAAGCAGGTTGGAAGAGACTTCCAAGCTCATTCAGCCCAACCTAGCACCCAGCCCTGGCCAATCAACCAGACCATGGCACTAAGTGCCTTATCCAGGCTTTGCTTCAACACCTCCAGGGACAGCGACTCCACCACCTCCCTGGGCAGCCCATTCCAATGCCAATCACTCTCTCTGCCAACAACTTCCTCCTAACATCCAGCCTAGACCTCCCCTGGCACAACTTGGGATTGTGTCCCCTTGTTCTGTTGCTGCTTGCCTGGCAGAAGAGCCCAACCCCACCTGGCTACAGCCTCCCTTCAGGTAGTTTTAGCCAGCAATGAGGTCTTCCCTGAGCCTCCTCTTCTGCAGGCTGCACACCCCCAGCTCCCTCAGCCTCTCCTCACAGGGCTGTGCTCCAGGCCCCTCACCAGCTTTGTTGCCCTAAATGTTGTATTCTCAACTATTTTTCCCTTCACCCAACTCCCCCTTTTGTTTTTTTTAATCTGGAACCTACTAAACTTTTCCTTAGGGGAAATTGCTAACAGGATGCACACTTGGGGAAGATGTGTGGGTGCTTGCCTTAGCTGCAGCAGCATTCAGAAGTTTAAATAATAGCAAGGCAGAATTACATAAGTAATAACAAAAAAATTCCAACCCTTGGGGTAAGACCAGGAAAAGAAGGCTCCTAGGTGGTTCAACAGGCAGCAGTCAGAAAACAGCAAGAGAAAAGCAATCCCCTAACTTTTTCATGGGCCAGTAAAAAAAACCTAAGCAATTTTCTTCTTCCCTCCACAAAATCTCAAGGATCAGTTATGCAGCAGTGAGAAATATCAACTGCTTCTGGTAGCTACTATCAGAAGCCCCCTAATTTGCAGCAGCAGCAGCCAATGCCAAGACAGGAATCTGGGTTTTGCAAATCAATCTTTGGAGTTGTAGTTGCTGAGATCTGAAGTCTCAGAATCAGGTTGACGTTTTCTGCAGGTTTATCAGATTCCAAACTTACTGCACCTATGAAAGCAACACTGTGGCTTTGGATGACATATTGAACAGTGTAATTTAGTCTACCTACAAATCAATAACAGCTCAGCCTTCCAGTGAAAACTCTGGAGAATTAGAACAAGTTAGGAGCAGGATTTGCCCTTGCTTGGTCTTCCCTCCCCCTCCCAGTTCCTCAAATGTTTACATGCTGTAAGGATGTTTGCATAAACAATACCTCTACCTGTAAGGCTTATGTACAAGTGCACATATTTATATTTATCGTTTCTTGAAGGTACTTATTTGTACTTCCTAATCACTCATTAATTTGGCAAAAGCTCACAGAGCTAATGATGTGCGGGGCGTTAAATTGCTCGCTGAATCAAAGATAGCGCCCTCGAATTTACTGGGAGATGTTAATTGCTGAGGTTATCGTCAAGTAGAAGGTATCTGCAGCTTGGCATAATTTGTCATTTAGAGCAACTCTTCTCTTACCCCAAGTTACAGGATTTACAGATGAGTTGATCCAGAGCACCTTTGTACAGCAGTTAATTATTAGCTCCTGCGCTACCAGCTTTCGCTTGAAAATTACCTTCCTGCTCATTCAGCCTTCCTTTTGGAAACAGCTGCAGATTATGGCATCTATTTGCTGCCCAGGCTGCTGCCTTTATCTCAGGCATTGGTGACTCTCCTCAACTCTATGCTGAAGGCTTTCAACGTAGTTCAGAGTGAAGCTGTCGCTCTGAATTTGTCTCTCTCAAGAACAGATTAAAGCGATAAGGCTTCAGCAGTCGCGGCATAAGTACCGCTGGTAATCTCCCTAATGACAAAAGGCACAAACAGCCACCGATTGCAGATACATGTACAGAGGTTCCCTTTTCTTCATTAGCTTCTCATCCTGAAATAAAAAATATCATGCCCAAAAGAATTAGGGGAAAATCTTCCTGACAGTCTCTGTCTGGAATAGGCTGCAGAACTCGGCGGTTCAGAGCGCTCCTCTCTGAACAGGCTCCTGGCTGCACACAGCCTTTCTGCACAAACACCCATACCAGGGGCTGGAAAATAAACATTGCAGATTATTCACCAAAAAGGAATAATAAAACCCCTTAAGCTCCTGTTCAATGAGACGAGGGTGTAGGGTTCCTACCCAGGCGGGGAGGGAGAACCAGCACACCCGAAGCTTTGCTGTTTAGCGCTGCAGCTGTCCTTCTAACCTGAACACATACCTGCTCTCCTGCAAAGAAAATGTGCTTTGAAATAGTTGATCTCTCAGGTTTTGTTATTTTTCCCAGGTTGTCAAACTTCTTGTTTGCCTCTTTTTACTTACTTCACTTTTCCTACTGAGGTGGGGAGGGAGAACCAGCAGATCCAAAGATACTCTGCTTTGTACTGCAGCTGTGGTCCTAACTTGAACATATATCTGCTCTCTTGCAAGGAAAATGTGCTTTGGAGCAGCTGATCACTCCGGTTTTGCTATTCCTCCCAGATTATCAGAGATTTTTGTTTGCCTCGTGTTAGTTACTTCACTTTTCCTACTGAGGTGGGGAGGGAGAACCAGCAGATCCAAAGATATTCTGCTTTGCACTGCAGCTGTCCTTCTAACCTGAACATATACCTGCTCTCTTGCAAAGAAAATGTGCTTTGAAATAGTTCATCTCTCAGATTTTGTTATTTTTCCCAGATTATCAAACTTTTTGTTTCCCTCTTGTTAGTTGCTTCACTTTTCCTACTGAGGCAGGGAGGGAGAATTAGCAGATCCAAAGATTTCCCTCTTTGTACTGCAGTTATGGTCCTAACTTGAACATATATCTGCTCTCTTGCAAGGAAAAAAAATCTGCTTTGGAATATTTTATCTCTTAGGTTTTGTCCTTTTTCCCAGATTACCATAACTTTTTGTTTGCTTGTTGTTAGCTACTTTAGCAAGTGAGATATATTGAGACGTAACTCAAAATGACAGGAAAGGAGTAACCAATATACAGTGCACAAATGACTCCCTGTTAACATGTCACATATTACATCCTTTATTAAAACCAGCCTCTGCTCCGTGTCAGCAAACAGCACTTAGAACCAGCACCCCAGCTCAGCTTGGTGATGGATTGCCTTAAAGCTTACTACTATGTGAAGTAAAATATGAGCACCAATATAAACTTACAACGTTGTTTATTTCTTTCTTTAGATTGCCTTTGTAGGGATTTACATTCAAACAGTCTTTGTAATCACAGCTCATAGTTTTAAACAGGCATCTCAAGGCAGCCTGGAGTCTGAACCTTGGAGGTAATTCAGCATCCATCTTCTGTACAATGAGTTAATTTGAGGGTTAGGGCGTACCTGGCACACTGGTGTCTGTCTTTGCCTGCTTCAGCTCTGCCACTTCCTTGCAGCTCTACAACTGCCCAAAGTTTTTCACTCAGCTTCTTTTGAACCCAGGATTGTAACTTTTTAAATGCTGCATTTTCTTCATTATGGCATTTTTCACCCAATGTTGCATCCTTTAAGGAAAAAAACCAAACCACAACCAACCAAACAAAAATCCAAACCAAAATAACCAACCAAGCAAAAATCCAAACCACAACCAACAAAACCCAACCAAGCAAAAATCCAAATGACCAAACAAAAATCTAAACCAAAATGCCAAAACAAAACCCAAACAAAAATCCAAACCAGAGCAACCAACCAAGCAAAAATCCAAACCAAACAAAATCCAACCAAACAAAAATTCAAATGACCAAACAAAAATCCAAACCAAAACCAACAAAACCCAATCTAGCAAAAATCCAAACCAAAAATGCCAAAACAAAACCCAACCAAGCAAAAATCCAACCCAAACCAATAAAAAATCCAAACCAAACCAAAACTAAATGTAACTAATCAAAAATCCAAACTAAAACAAACAACAAAGCAAAAATCCAAACCAAAACCAACAAAACCCAATCTAGCAAAAATCCAAACCAAAATTCCGAAACAAAACCCAAGCAAACAAAAATCCAAACCAAAATGCCAAAACAAAACAAAATGCAACCAACCAAAAAAAATCCAAACCAAAACAAACAACCAAACAAAAATCCAAACCAAACCAACTGACCAACCAAAAATCCAAACCACCAAACAAAAATCCAAACAAAATCCACCTAAACAAAAAATCCAAACCAAACCAAACACCAAACAAAAATCCCAACCAAAACAAACACAGCTCAACCAAAATCCAAACCAAACAAAACTCCAAACCACCAAAAATCCCATCCAAAACAAACCAAACCCAACCAAAATCCAAACCAAACCAACCCAAAATCCAAACCAATCCAAGCAAAATGCAGCCAAACAAAAATCCAAACTAAAATAAAACCCAACCAAACAGAAATCCAAACCAACTATCAAAACAAAAAATCCCAACCAAAACAAACAACCAAACAAAAATCCAAACCACCAATAATCCCAGCCAAAACAATCCAAACCCAACCAAAATCCAAATCAAGCAAAAATCCAATCCAAACCAAACAACCAACAAAAAAATCAAATCCAAACCAAACAAAAATCCAAACCAAACCCAACAAATATCCAAACCAAACCAAACAACCAACAAAAAAATCAAATCCAACCAAACAAAAATCCAAACCAAACCAACCAAAAATCCAAACCAAGCCAAACAAAACCCAATCTAACAAAACTCTGAACTAAACCAAAACCCAAACAAAAATCCAAACCAAACAAAAATCCAAACCACCAATAATCCCAGCCAAAACAATCCAAACCCAACCAAAATCCAAATCAAGCAAAAATCCAATCCAAACCAAACAACCAACAAAAAAATCAAATCCCCAGAAAACAACCAATCAACCAAAAAAAAAAATATCTCCACCCCAAACCAAACCAATCAAACAAAGAAACAAAAAAACGATGCCTAAAACCCGAATTGATTTAGAAAGGATTGCAAATGCCCACATACTCTGCTCACCTCTACCCAGTGTACCTGACTCTTTCTCTCTTTGTGCTGAAACTGGAAAATCCTGGCTCTTTATTCCAATGTTAGTGCAACAGATGTCTCTGAGTCCCATCCTCAGCTGACTGTTCTGAACAGGCAGTCAGCAGCACACTTTTCCTGCTGGAAAAGGCAGGGCTACAGAGAAAAATATTGTGTCTATGAAATGCATATATTTGTGGTGCACTCCTGTTTGCCTGCAGATGCCAGGGATTGTTTTAAAGCTGGCTGCCAGCGTAAAACAAGGATGTTTGCTGTTATTTATTGGTTATGATAAAGCTCTTTATGTATCACAAGAGCTTCCATCAGAGAAAAAGGTTTCCTTAGGGTACAACATTTGTGACTGCCCAACGCTCAACGTCTGTAAGCATGGGGTGAGGGGAAAGGGTGGAATGAGAGCGCAGAGTGCCTGAGGATCCAGCTGCTGGAGGTGCTGGCTAGGAAAGCCCACCCTGGGGCAGGTTGCTGGTTCTTCTTCATCACACAATGGCAGCACCACTGAAAAAACACCACCTTCTCGGGGTGAGTTAGGTGATGGCATGTTTATCACCCAGAGCAGAAATAAATGGTAGCCATTACAAAGGTGTCTAATTCAGCAGTTAGTTATTTGGTGGGGTTCTTTACCCTGACATGCCCTGCAAACAGTCGTTGCTCCAGTCAAATGTAATGTGATTATCTTATTTTTTATTCTCTTTCTTATTGTTTTTTCTTTTCTCTGGTACTGTACATTAACAGGGCAAATAAAAGGGAAAATAGTGCAGTCCCTTGTAATAAAGAAAACAGCAGCAAACTATTAATGCTCTTTGAAAAGAGTAGTTTTAACAAAGTAAGCAAGAATCATTTTCTTTGGTTGAGTGTTGATTCCCTAGTGTGCTCTCAGTAAGTAATTAGAATGGCCCAGTGAATGTCAGCATCAGCTTGTTTATTCTCATTATTTTATCATTTTAAAAACCCTCTAGGTGATGAGACATGCAGTATAGAACATAATTACCATTATTAGCATACTAATTGGACACAAAAATAGGCCAACTACAAGGTAGCCAACTGAATAATTTCACATTAATCAAACACCATAGTGAATAAGCCTATTGTTAAATTGACAGCTACAATAATTGGCAATATTTCCCTGCGAAATAGGAGAAATTCCTTCTAATGCCTCTGCCACCTTATATAATTTAGTCATTTCCTACATTTCCAGCCTTAACTTTGTACACCTAGTGCAAGTTCAAGAAAACACCCTGATAAGATTATTAGTCTATTATCAAGTGGACAAAGTATATAAAGACCTGCTTGTTAGCATTCAGGAGTAGATCTGCATGATAAGAAAACAAAAAGGCGACCAATTTAGTTACTTGTTGCTTCAGCACTGAATATGTATAAAGGTTCCTGATAAGATGGGTTTTTTTTTTATAACTGTATCTTAAAGTCCAGCTTCCATCTTCAAGAAGCATGGGAAATGGTAAGGAAATTTAAAAAGTGCTGAAAAAAAAGACATCATTAAAAAACTCCGTGGGAACTGAAACTTTCATCCTCGAGGGTCATTTTCTGGCCAGGGCCGGGTGGTTTGGAGTCGTGTGTTTGTCTGGTGCCGTCCCAGCCTCGTCTAACGGTGAGCTGGAGAGTTGCAAAGCCACCAGCAGCAGAAGGGAGACTCCATGAAGTACTCAATTAATAGCAGGCAGGAAGGGAAAACTGGCCCGAGCTGTGTTTCGCTTTGAAAACCTTGGGGGAAATGGGACAGGAAAGGAGCGAGTAGAAAGGCGAGGAGAGACAAAGCCGGGGAAGGTGGAAGCGGGGGAAAATGAGGCTTGCGGCAGAGGGAAGGAGCCTGATAAGGAGAACAGAACCAGATGGTGAAACAAGAGGAGCAAAGCTAGGAGAAGACGAGAAGAAAGAAAAACAGTCAGGAAGAAAGAAAATAGTCATCAAGAAAAGGGAGGAAGAGAAGGTAAGGTGAGAGTCGGGGAAGGGAGCGCAGATTTGGAAGAGTATGAAACAATATTCTGCTTTTAAGAATTCAAAGGCAAGGGGAAACCAATATCTGGCTGAAAGAAACGTTTCCTTCCCGCTCCCTGGGCTTTTGGGGATGTGGAGATTGGGAAGAGAGACAGAAAGGATTCACTTTAAAGTTTCTGTTTTGAGAAGAAAAGTGTTTTTGTGAAACAGAGGAAAAAACTCCGCTTCTGGAAGTCGGTCCCGAGGGCACTGGGCACTCGTTAAGGATGGGGGCACACAGCAATGGTGCCGGTTCTGAGCTCTCCAAATATTTCTGGGTGCCCTGTTTGTTACAAATGCCTTGACAAAAGCCACAACTATGCAAGTAAACTTAACTAGTGGCACATGACTTCAACGAAGTGAAAGGAGTGTCTGAAAGGGGGACAAAATGTTGATGGGGCTTTTACCGAGTGCCTGTTTCCACAGAACTAGAACTGGCCCCCACCGCAGGCACTCCTAGCCTTTGTATCAGCCTTTCTCGAAGCGTTTGGAGAAGGGAGACGGCCCTGAGTGTGGGCCAGCATCTGTCTGGAATGTCATTATTTCAGCTAAGTCACTGAATTATTTGAGTTTCAGTTGCCAACGAGGTGATTTTGGCCACCGAGCGGCTCTCGTAGGGGCGGCACTGGAGACTTGCTGCCCGTCTGATTAAAGGCAGGAGCAGCTTTCTGCACGAAGTGACCTCTAACCTGATGTCAAAGTTTGGTTGCCTGATTCTGAATGAAGCTGCAGGGGGAAAAAGCACTGCCTTACAAGCAATAACAACATATTTTCCAGTTGTTCCTTGCTTATGAATCTGGCAATGGATAATGCTCTGCTAATGATTGGGGATGCCTGCTAATATATCACAATCCCAGCTTATTGATTACCTGTTTTATTTCCCTTTGTGTAGCCAATCCCTTCTGTAGCAAACCCAGGGTAAAAAAAAGTTAAATTTGTAAGGCTGTGCTTCAGATATCTCTTGGTGCAGAGGGGAACTGCCATGGGACACTTCAGGTTGTGTTTGTGGCCGTTTGAGCTAGAAATAATAGGAACAGACAAACTTAGCAGCGGAAGCTCTGAGTGGAGAGGTGAAGGTTCCAGGGACAGGCCATATAATGGCAACAATGGATAAGTTAATACAATTTCACTGGAGCATCAAGAGCTTTCTGTCTGGAAGCACAGCTTCCCCTTGCTGCTTCTGCTGCTTCTGCTATGCCTGCTGCTATCTTCCCCCACTGCTGTTTTGGCTGCTGCTGTTTTCGCTGCTTCACTGCCACTTGACCCCTTCCCCATAGGATCAACCAGGCTGGAAGAGATCTCCAAGCTCATCCACTCCAACCTAGCACCCAGCCCTAGCCAATCAACCAGACCATGGCACTAAGTGCTTCATCCAGGCTTTGCTTCAACACCTCCAGGGACAGCAACTCCACCACCTCCCTGGGCAGCCCATTCCAACGCCAATCACCCTCTCTGCCAACAACTTCCTCCTAACATCCAGCCTAGACCTGCCCTGGCACAACTTGAGACTGTGTCCCCTTCTTCTGTTGCTGGGTGCCTGGCAGAGGAGGCACCACCTGGCTACAGCTTCCCTCTTCCTTAAGGTTGTAATATTTTCTGTAGCAGTTTATTCTCCTTACACTGTTATATTTAAACTATAAGAAATACAATTCCATTTTTCCTGCCTTTCCAAAAATCTATGTTGTCCTGAGTTTACTCTGCTGGGGGAGGGATCTGCCCTAACCCAGGACAGTACTAAAGTCAGCTTATATGTGCAGTGTGTGCTCAGACTTTGTTTCAAGCGTTGAGTGTACAAGCTACAACTTTGATTTACTCACTGAACTCCAGAAATACATCTCTGGGCACTCATTGCTGGGAAGTCTCTTTCCTTTAGCTACCTCCATAGCTATAAATGAGCATAATGCCTGGGTCAAGGGGCCTTGAAAGACCTCTCAGAGTGATATAATCCACCTTTCAGAGAGGAAAACTTGGAGCAGGAAAAGGAAGCGTCCTGCGCCAGGTTGACAGCAGAGTTAAGGATAACAGCCAAGGCCATATTTTTGCTAATGCATTAGGATGGTTTAGGAATGTGTCAACCCCATGGGTTGGAGTAAAGAGAGCGACAACACTGCAAATATCCTTGACAAGACATCTCTCTTAACACGTTAAGAGGCTGCCCAAGCTGCAAAAAAAATCCTCGGCAGTTCCTCTCCTTCTGTTACAGAGTCTGTGCTTTGCTGGGTGAAGTCGCTGGGCTCCTCTGAGATGCTGCATGGTAGCTTCTATGTGAGTAACAGCTCCTGGACAGCGAGTTTAACCTGCAGCCTGCTTCACCTGCTCCTCTAGAGGCCGCCCACAGAAGGCAATGCCAACCCCCCCACCTCAGACAGCCTGGTTCACACACCAGCTAGTTCTGGGCAGGGGGCTTGCCATAGGCACACACTTCCACGTATGTTGTTAACTGTATCTGTTAGAAAGACATTGCAAATCCATTTCCTCATCCATTCTACTCACCAGGATGATTAATGAAAGCCATCCCTCACTACCAATCCTCCCCTCTCCCCCCCCAAAAAATCCCCAAAGCAAAGCCCCCAGCCAAAAGTAAAGAGAAAGGAGGATATTGTGCAGATTGGGGCACAATAAACATTGAAGAGAAAAACCACTGGAAGGATAGATGTTGAATACATTTGAATAACAAATACATTTGAGGAAATCCCACTCTGCTTGGGGACAGAGAGAAAGAAAATAAATTCATCACATTATTCACTGGAAATTATTTGTTCAGCTCTGCTCCTTAATGTGTCAGCTAAAGATGATTTCTAAGAGTGAAGATTTTCTTTTCATGCTCAAAACGACTCAAAGAAATGAATATTCCAGCCACCAAGTGAGGTTAATATATGAGTTTCATAGCCATTTACTCAACACTGCTGTTCCCTGCAGAGTAATGGCACTGAGATGCATTCTGGGATTGCCAGGGGTGAAACCATAGTAGAGGTTCTTGAATAATTTAGCAATGTATGAAAGCTTATTTCATCATCATCAACACAGTAATACCTTGCACCAATGGAGTGCTTTACATTGCTGGCCTCCAGAGCTGTGCAAGTATTCTCATTCTCCATTTTTCAGGTGGAGAAACTTGCCAATAGTGAATCAAAATTCATTTTCCAAAGGGGGATGAAGGATGTGGCAGAGCCAGGATAAAGATTCAGGTCCCCAGGAAGAGGACTCTGTAATGTTTGAGTTGGGCTCTACGTGGATGAGAGGATGTTGCACTTTAGACCTGTTTATGCACAGTGAAAGGAATCAAAATGAATGTTGTGGGTTTCTTTTTTTTTCTCTTTTCTTTTTCTGGTAAAGCAAGAATTAACTGCAGAGTTAAATTTCCAGGGCAATTTAAATTTGAATATATAAGTATAAATAAATATATTGTTAATATCTGAATTTAAATTAAAACATGTTACAGAATCGCAGCAACATGCAGGTGGCCAAAGCCCCTCAGGATCACCAAGTCCAACCTAGAACCCTACTCTACAAGATTCACCTTGAACCATAGCCCCAAGCAGCACATCCAAACCACCCTTAAACACATCCAAGGTGAGTGACTGCACCACCTCCCTGGGCAGCTCATTCCAGTCCCACTCTCTCTGTAAAAATTTTTTTCCTAATGTCCACTCTAAACCTCCCCAGCCTCAGCTTGAGGCCATTTCTCCTTTTTCTGTCTCCAACTGCCTGTGAGAAGAGCCCAGCAGCAGCCTCTCTACAATGATTCTATGTTGACTGGATAGGGCTGGGTGCTAGTTTGGACTGGATGAGCTTGGAGGTCTCTCCCACCCTGGTTTATTCTATGATTGTATGATTCTATGTCCCTACGGGTAGCTGTAGACAGCAATGAGGTTTGCCCTCAGCCTCTTCTTTTTCCAGCTGCAGTTGTTCATCTTTGTTAAAATTGGTAATCTACTGTTAGCATCTGAGTTTAAAAGTAAACATGTTGTTAACATCCGAATTTAAATGTAAACATATTGTTAACATCTGAATTTAAATGTAAACCTATTGTTAACATCCGAATTTAAATGCAAACATATTGTTAATATCCGAATTTAAATGTAAACTTATTGTTAATATCCGAATTTAAATGTAAACATATTGTTAATATCTGAATTTAAATGTAAACTTATTGTTAATATCCGAATTTTAATGTAAACTTATTGTTAATATCCACATTTAAATGTAAATGCCCAAATTTAGATTTACTACTGTTATCTGCACTCTGGTTGTTGTGCAAGTGGCTGAGCAGGTTCAGCTCTAGTTCTCGGGCTGACAGTGCAGAGTCATTATTGCCATCAGGCCGAAGGAGCAGAGAAACTCCTGCCCTTCTCTCTGAGCTGTTTGCACATGCATGTAGTTGCTAACTTTTTGTGTGTGTGTTTAAAGAGCCTTAACAGCTCATCAATCTTATTCTTCCCTGAATGTAGATTGGTCTTTAATGAGATCAATGAATAGCGCTGGTACTTTGCTGGCCAAAGTTGTAAATGTGCTGTTGCATTTCCCATTTAGCCTGTGGCGCAGGGATTTCAGCACGTTACTGCTAATGTGTTTTGCATTCTATTGCACTCCTACAAAATTTATGGCCAGAGAGAGACTGCGGGAACAGCATGGGCAGCCAGAGCTAGGTTGTGCTCTCTGTGCCACGCTCAGATTAGCTTAAAATATATGGGTTTGAAATAGCCGAAGAAAGGGAAATGCGGAGCAGAGAGGGAGCTGAGGGTGGGAAAGAATTTCAGATTAGCTCCATAAAAAGAGAACTTTGGTTTCTGAGATGTTTCAGAGCTGGGGGTAGGGGGAAGTGGTTTATGAAAAGTGATCTTAACAGTGAGGTGCAATGGAAGTGCTTTTAGTTATGCCAGGTGAAAGGTGAGAGGAGAGAGTAGGCAACACACAGTTGTTAACTGTAGCTGTGGAGCAGCTTGAAATGAGCAGCGTTCTTCCAACCCTGTCCATCTTCTTCACTGTCCTTGTTGGTGCTCTGCTTGGTTGTGTTCAAGCTGTGGATTATCCTCTACAATGGACACTCTGCATGCTGCAGGTTTTATTTCTCCAGTGTGGCTCTTCTGGTTAGAGCCACAGGAACACTCCAGAGCTCTGACTCCTTTGTACGTAGTGTTACAGGTTGATGTTGACCTAGAGGTGCATCTGAGTGTAAAGATATGTGTTTGACTGTACAGTGGGGAGCTCTGGGCTTTATTTTCTTTTTTGGAGCATTGATCCTTGACCTGCTCCCTGACCATGCATGGTCATGCATCCATGATCTGGAGCATCTCCCAAAGAAATTGTGAGTCCAAAGGAGCTAGACTTAGGAAGTCTCACTCTGCCTGTGGAAAGGAGTTGTTGTTGTTGGGAATACTTTACCTTTTTATAGAAATGATGTTCCAAAGCCAGGTAAATCTATAGTCCAATGCCCTGACCTGACTTTGTTTGATACAGGAAATGAGTGCAGAGTTGGGTCAAGCTTGGTAGGCTTCTCTTGGCTTGTTTGGGCCAAACTGCATACTGAACCCAATTTCATACTGACCGACAGGTTCACCTCTCAGTGTGTACAGGGGTGACAATCAGAGTAGAAAACGTGGAGGATTTAATCCAAACAGATAAGTTGGACTCTTCAGAGGGAATTTGGAAGGTCTGAAGCAAGTTGTGGCCAAGAGCCCAAAACCTCTGAAGGAAACAGAAGCTGTGTGTGGCAAAAATCATAGAAAGATGAGAGATGTCCAACAGATAAACAACAGGAACTGCACGTGTCAAAGACTGGTTGGAGATCTTGCATGGAGATGTCATAGGTCAGCACTGCTTGTGCCACCATGGGATGCTCTCTTGAGCTTGCCCTTGGGGTGAGCAGTTTGTCACCCTGTAGCTCTGGTATTTTCCAGCTCTGTGCCGTTTCTAAACGTCATTAGCCTCGCTGTTATTGTGCCATTCCCGGTGACACTGCCTGTGAAATAGTACCCAACAGGCGGTAGTAAGGCTAGACAGGCTGCTTGATTAACTCAGTGGAATGATTTCTGGAGCTCCTGCCTCCTAGATGAAATGCAGCGTGGCTGTTCAGGGACCCTACAAATATGCAGGTGGCAAGCACAGCACTGCTATCCCTGACCAAACACCAGTCTGTGGCACATTGTGTCTATTAAACCTGTCTTTGAGAGGCAGGCAAATACTCAACCACATAGAAATTACCTTTGGAAACTGGAGAGAGTGTTGTTGTAAGTCTTGCAGAATCTTAGCATTCTGTGATCTATTTTCTGCCAGAAAAAAAAAAAGTGGCATTGTTCTGAAAAGGACAAAACAGCAGAGGAAAAATGACTCAGCACATCCCAAAGCCTGGACTCATTACAGTTACACACAGCCACAACAATCAGAGACTGCTGAAATCCTTTAGCTGTGCTTGATAGTGTCAATCCTCTATAAAACCTGTAGAGATGATTTTCTGACACCCCCCATAGTAAGGGGGATTCCTTAGCAGCAACAAGCAGGCTGCTGTCTGTCCATTTCTTTGGCAAAGAGTGGCTTGGATGTATAGGAAAAAGTACAGAGATTGGGCACAAAAAAAGAGCTTCTACATCCTTCTTCTCACTGGAAGTGGTACAGTGGCAGATGGAGGTTACACATGGGAAGGTGTCATTTACAGGAGCTTTTACTTCTAGATCCCTTAAACAGAGGCCAAAAGGTGGACTAAGCTCAGTGCTTCCTTTGCAGATTTGCCAGGTCAGCCAAGCTGTCCTCCAGACCCTGCCATTTCATCAGTTGAGTGAAATGATGGGGATAGTGGAAGGAGAGGGAAGGCAGATAAAGATGTGAAGAGCATTTCTGGGGAGGTGGCCCAAATTTTGCTCTTTCTTTTTTTTTTATACCGGTAGAAATACAGAATCATAGAATGGTTTCGGTTGGAAGGGACCTCAAAGCTCAGCCAGCTCCAACCCCCTGCCATAGGCAGGGACACCTCCCACTAGAACAGGTCGCTCAAGGCCTCATCCAGCCTGGCCTTGAACACCTCCAGGGAGGCTGTAGAGCACACCACTAGAACAGGTCACTCAAAGCCTCATTCAATCTGGTCTTGAACACCTCCAGAGAGGTTGTAGAGCACAGAATCACCCAATGTGATCTTTGATGCGGTCTTGAATGCCTCCAGAGAGGTTGTGGAGCACAGAAGCAGCCAATGTGATCTTTGGTCACATTGACTGATTCTGTGCTCCACAACCTCCCTGGGCAACCTGTGCCAGTGTCTCACCACCCTCACTGCAAAGAACCCTTTCCTAACATCCAGTTTCAATCTCCTGTCTGCCAGTTTAAACTCATTCCTCCTCATCCTGTCATTACAAGACCTTGTCAATAGTCCCTCCCCAGCCCTCCTGTAGGTCCCTTTCAGATACTGGAAGGCTACTATAAGATGGAATATGGAATAATTCCATTTGGATCAATAATTTCTTCATATCTGATCACACTTTTCCATGTGCTCCTTCCACATTAGGCTTCCATGCCGTACCTTATGCTCTCCCCCAAAGAGCAGGTTTTTCTCCCTGCTGCTTTTGCCAGGGTTTAAGTGCACATCCTCCCTTCAATTCTGCATGCCTCTTTCCTTTTAACAATCTGTCTTTCCACCCTTAAGCATCACCAAGTTGCCAGATTAAACAGTTATTGTTCCCATTACCAGAAGCTCGTAATGGATTTATATAAAACTCAGACAGTGCCATTGTTCTTGAAGTCCATTTTATTGTAATGAAGTTCCACTCTTAATATTCAGTGATCTTCAATGTCCTTTACAAGTAACTTTTTATAAATTAATCTATAATAATCTAATTCAAGTCAGTTAAAGTGGGTAACTATACTCCAATTATGACACTGGGAAGAGTTTTTACATAATGGGGGCTTTTATATAGATGGTTAACGCTAATACTGTAGTTTACAACATACTGTATGAATCACTAATTAAATGCCTAAGTAGCAATAATGGAAGTGGAACTATCAATACAGAGAAGATATCAATGATGTAAGGCATTAATAAAACTTTATGGTCCCATTTAATCTTTTTTTATAGGTACTCCATTATGTCAGTGAAAAAGAAAAGGCAGAAAACAAGAAAGTGCCAAAGAGCAAAACTTGAAGGGACCAGGAAATGAATCACAGAATAGCAGAGGTTGGAAGGGACCGCCAAAGATCATCCAAGTCCAACCTTCCTGCCAGAGCAGGATCATCTGGAGTAGATCACACAGGAACATAGAATCATAGAATCAAGCAGGGTGGAAGAGACCTTCAAGCTCATCCAGTCCAACCTAGCACCCAGCCCTAGACAATCAACCAGACCATGGCACTAAGTGCCCCAGACAGTCTTTGCTTAAACACCTCCAGGGACGGTGACTCCACCACCTCCCTGGGCAGCCCATTCCAATGCCAATCACTCTCTCTGCCAACAACTTCCTCCTAACATCCAGCCTAGACCTCCCCTGCCACAACTTGAGACTGTGTCCCCTTCTTCTGTTGCCACAGCAGGTGTCCAGGTGGGTTTTGAATGGCTCCAGAGAAGGAGACTCCACAACCTCTCTGGACAGCCCATTCCAGAGCTCCACCGCCCTCACAGTGAAAAAGCTTTTCCTTCTGTTCATGTGGAACCTTCTCTGCTCTAGCTTGCACCCATTGCCCCTTGTCCTATCCTTGGACATCAATGGAAACCAAAATGCCGTTTTCCTCCTCTCTTCCCCACAAAATGGGTCATAGATAGAAATCCAATGAGGAAAAACTACTCAGGAGAAGCAAATTTACCACATTTCCTGAAATGCAGCAGTTGCTTGCAGCTGAATGGTGTCAATGCTCCATAAATAACCTGCATTCTGGGACATAAATGAAGGGCAGCAGAAACAGTATCTTCAAACGCAGGAGAGAAGGTTCGTAACGTGCTGACCGAAAAGGAACAGCTCAACTGTTGTTTTCTTGCTATTGGCCAGCAGAGATGACTAGCAGGGTAAATATATAAACATTTATATTGGAAGGAAAACCTATTAACAAAGGTATTTTATTTTGAAGCCAAAACACAAGCTTGGCTCTCAGCGCTGCCCAAGGACCGTTCGAGGCGGCCGGGCTGCTCTCCTGACAGGACATCTCCTCTGTGTTTCTTGGACAGCGTCCAGTGTCCCCTGCAGGAAAGCAAGCTGCCCATTTGCATATCAAAGCAGAGGAATAAGCCAACCTCAGTAGACCTCTAAAGGGAAGTGAGAGTATATGGGAATTTTTTTTTTTTTTAGTTTTAACAACTCTCAATAAAATAAACGGGAAATAAAAGGAAAGGAAAAGAAAGACAGAGAGCCCAGCTCCTTCCCTTTCATGCAGCAGGCACTCCGAGTGCCTCTACAACACGTTTGAGCAGTAATGAGCATTTAACCCTTCAAACCCCCTCACAGGGTCTTTCTGTCCTGGCTGCATTTGGGCAAATAAAGGGGTGAGATTTCTCTCCCTGAAAACCACACTGGATGCCAGCTCTGCAGAGCGCTTTGGAAACAATTGCCCTGAGACCTCCAACACACCTTGACATGCATTAGGCGTGTGCAGCAGCCAGGCTTACTGTTTCATGCTCGCTGCTGTTGAGATGACATGTTTATTTAGCACGAGATTTCTTGCCTCCTGCCTTTCCACGCCTCATAGGAGGTATTTGCCATCATCTGCGTGGGATAGCGTTGCTGAGGGTGGGCTCTGAACTCTACCTTTCCCCGGTGTCCATTGCTGGGCAAAGTGGAGCTGACAACCTGCCATGCAGCTTCTAATAAAAATAAATCTTTCTGTATTATTTTAAAACTACGACTTCAATATGAGTAGATGAAGAGGCTATGAAAATTCTTTGCCAATATCAGTGGAGATTAGATGCGAGGAATAACGTCTCCCTGTGATAAGAAATTCATTACTCCCCTTGCCCATCAAATGCGGCTGTTGGCAACCCTCTGCCTTGAGTACACTGGAGCTGAGGACATCAATAATCCTGCAAATCTGCAAGTGAAACCAAGCCTTTGTGCAGGCCCCCTCCCCACCCCCCCCTTCCTCCTGTGTATTGCTTCATTTCACAGCCACCACCTCTGCACTCTTCAAATACCATTGAAGAGCTGATGGAGTTGAACTTAACTATTGCATCTCTGGTGTCTGAAGCTAACCCTGCTTCCATGGAAAGGAGTTTGGTGTGTTTGAACAGGCATTTAGCTGAACCAGGTGAACAAGCACAGCTCTGTCTCTTTGTGCCACCAAACAAATCCTGGGCAGGTCATTGTGTCCAGAGAAGGGCAGCAAGGCTGGTGAATGGGCTGGAGCACAGCCCTATGAGGAGAGGCTGAGGGAGCTGGGGGTGTGCAGCCTGCAGAAGAGGAGGCTCAGGGCAGACCTCATTGCTGCCTACAACCACCTGAAGGGAGGCTGTAGCCAGGTGGGATTGGTCTCTTCTACCAGGCAGCCAGCAACAGAACAAGAAGATACAGCCTCAAGCTGTGCCAGGGCAGGTTCAGGATGAATGTTAGGAGGAAGTTCTTCCCAGAGAGAGTGATTGGCATAGGGACGGGCGCCTAGGGGGAGGTGTGGAGTCACCATCCCTGGAGGTGTTTAAGAGGAGGCTGGATGAGACACTTAGTGCCCTGGGTTAGGTCACTAGAAGATGCTGGGCGATAGGTTGGACTTGAAGGTCTTTTCCAACCTGATTAATTCTGTGATTCTATGATTACTAGAACCATCAAGCCTGGTCAGTAATTAAAAGATCCCAAGGGAAGGACATGGAGTTTCCCATAGGTACAACCTTGCCCTATGTCATAGTTGTCATGTAAGAGCTCATCCATGGATAATTTTCTTCTAATGTTACTCTGGTTTCTCAGCAGCTGCTTTAGAGCAACCATTGTCTACTGGCTGCTACAGGCAACCAGCCATGGAATAAACTTGTTAAAGACATAACCATCATTCAGGTGCTTTGGGGTGAGCAGGGTTTTTTTTCCCCTAGAAAATGAGGGGTGACCTCATTGCTGGCTACAACTACCTGAAGGGAGGTTGTAGCCAGGTGGGGTTGGTCTCTTCTCCCAGACAACCAGCAACAGAACAAGAGGACACAGTCTCAAGTTGTGCCAGGGAAGTATAGGCTGGATGTTAGGAGGAAGATCTTGACAGAGTGATTTGCCACTGGAATGGGCTGCCCAGAGAGGTGGTGGAGTCACTGTCCCTGGGGGTGTTCAAGAAAAGCGTGGATGAGGCACTTAGTGCCATGGTCTGGTTGACTGGATAGGGCTGGGTGCTAGGTTGGACTGGATGATCTTGGAGGTCTCTTCCAACCTTGGTTGATTCTATGATTCTATAGACTTACACAGCAGGCTGTGGTTGTCCTGCCTGTTCTGAACTTTAGTGAAAGAAGTTCTGCCACAAAACTTTGAGTCCCTCAACCTTTTCCAGTCTTTCAATAGCTCTTATATTTTCACTGGTCTCTTGGTAGGACATAAAGAAAAAAAGGAGATAAGATCAATGAGGGTTTGCTGCAGCTTGACAGCTTTAGCCATACAATCCTCTCTCTTCTGATGCTCTTGGCCCTCCTGAGAGCCGAGCGCCGGATTGTGTAACGCTCTGTAAACCTGGGCCCCTGCAGTGGCTTGTTTCAGAAATCTAGAAATGGCACTGATGGACAATACAAATAAAATCAATGAGAGGTGTGGAGGCTCAGCCACATCAGCAAGAATGGCTGGAGACCCTGAGCTGAGCACAGGGACCGCAGCAGGACACTTTCCTCTGCACGTATTCGCGTAAATGACCGTCACAATGTGCGGCTCGGTTGAGATGAAACAAGAGGCTTTCACTTCAGCAAAGTGAGGCTGTGACCTAACTTCTGCCTACAACTTTTATGTCACTTTCTTTTTTATTTGGGTATTGTATGGGAACTAACATTCTCAGACTGGACGTGAGGAGGAAGTTCTTCACTGTGAGAGTGGTGAGAGGCATGAATGGGTTGCCCAGGGAGGTGGTTGAGGCCTCACCCCTGGAGGTATTTAAGGCCAGGCTGGATGAGGCTACAGGCAGCCTGATCTAGGGTAGGGTGTCCCTGCCCATGGATCCTTATGGTCCCTTCCAACCCTGACTGATTCTATGATTCTCCTTTCTGCCTGGGAAGGTCTGCAGGCTGTGTACAGTGCAAACACCTCAGTAGGAAACTTCTGTTGCTCATCTGGGTTAGGAAATTGTTTGTTTGCTTTGAAGGATGCTCCAATATACATTGAGACTTTCACTGCTGCATCCCTGTTCCCTCTGAAGGCATCTACACAGTCTGCATCACCTCCATTTGTTTTAGCATGCAATGAGACATCAGGGTTAATTTTATTTATGGCTTTAATATTCAAGTTTTTCACAACTATTATGGTCCCTTAGAAATATGTTAGTCAAACCATCATGTACTGATGCTAGGAGGAAGGCACTAATAAGGAGATGAGTGTCCTGCTGATGGGCAAAAAATCTGGTTTCAGCCACAAACCAAAGAGATTACAGTTTATGAGTGACTGGAGCAGTGGAATACTTTGTTCTCTATCAAGTGCAATGTCTCCTCCTGTATTACAATTAAAATATCACCTTAAATATGCACCATTTGGTTTCCTCTCCTCTGTGAATAGGCTTTTCAAGCTGGTTTCTCCCCCCAGAGAGGTGCTGTGCCCTGTTGAGCTTGGCTTCACTTGGCCAGAGCAGAGGAGATGCCTTTGGGGTCAGAGGACTCCTTGATTTCAGCTTTCAGGGTCGAAGCAGGAGCCTTCTGGGGTTAGAGCGGTGCCTTCGCACAAGTGTGAATGAATGAAGCTTGGATGGTGCTCTACATTTTATCTAATTCATCAAGAGGCAAATCTGGCACAGGCAGCTGATGTGATGACAAAAATCAGTTTTCTGTGCTGGTCCCTTCCCTGGCAGCCTGTGATATCTCTGTTGGCTGGCTGAGCTGGTGCTGTCCTTGCAGGGTTGCTGTTAAACTTCTCACATGGTACCTGGCCACGCATGTAGAAAGCACCACTTTTGGAGCACTTTAGGTCCTTCCTAAATGAAACCTGTTGCAAGTTTAAGCCTGGGATTGACAGGGTAAGGAGAACAGCTGTGATGTTCCTCTAAAGCTAAATGTTGCTGGTTTTGCATAATCTGCAAAAATATGTTGTCAGGAGGAGAACTCCAGCTGGCTCTCTGCCACCTTCCCCCTCCACAGTGCGTGCCGTGGGAGCAGGAGCAGCATCTGCAGAGTGGAAGGTTTCTCTCTGACACCGAGGTGCCAGCCTAATGCAGGAAAATCAAAACAAAATCTAGGGATATTTTAGCAACTTGCAGTTCTTCTTGCACGGGGGCTGCTGAAGGAGGAACAAAGGGAGAGGTGCAGCTTCCAGGTCTGTGCTGCTGCAGGGTTAGACGGAGCCGCGATGGGAACAGGGGGGCTGCGTGCTTGCTGCGTGCCGTGGCGTTAGCATATGCACACCACAATCTTCTTAATACCCATGGTAAATCCTGCTGTCTGCTACAAGCTCTGTTCTGAATGTTAGGCTTGTTTGCCTTCTGTTTTTTAAGCTTATAAACACTTTGGGGCTGAAATTCCCACAGAAGGTGACAAGAGCTATGTGAACCCACGGCAATGGTCTGTTTAAATGAGATTATCTTGGGCAAGTGGGGCAAAGGAAGGAGCGAAATGGCTGGCAGCTGAGTGGGTCAGCTTTCGGGCTGCACTTACTCCAGATTTGTGTGTTTCTAGCAGCACAGCTCTGTTGAATTTGGTGGGGATTTATGGCAAGCAGATGAGGAGCGGTTGACAACAATTGTGAGTGATTGACAGGTTGATGTTGCTCATCTACTTAAATCCACCGGTCAGGAACTGTTGTTTACACCTGAGCTCTTGTTTTCAGTGGGATGCTGCTACTGCTCATGGAGGCTGAGGATTTGATGTGAGTTTTTCAGGATTATGTTCATTGCTGTCCATTTTGTGATGTTATAAGATGCTCTTCTGCTCCGAGACAATGACATTCTGATGGAAACTGAAAGCAAGCAGGTGATCAGGCTCTTTGTTCCTGGGGATTGTACTTCTGTCTTTGATGGAATAAACAAGGAATTAACACGAATCTTGGTCTGGAACCCTTGCCATAGTGAAGGGAGCACTTGATTATTAGTTTTAGCTAGCACAGAAAGAAATACGATGCTAATATCTGCATCTAATTTACATCATAGAATCAACCAGGATGGAAGAGATCTCCAAGATCATCCAGTCCAACCTAGCACCCAGCCCTAGCCAGTCATCTAGACCATGGCACTAAATGCCTCATCCAGTCTTTTCTTGAACACCTCCAGGGACAGTGACTCCGCCACCTCCCTGGGCAGCCCATTCCAATGCCAATCACTCTCTCTGCCAACAACTTCCTCCTAACATCCAGTATAGACCTCCCCTGGCACAACTTGAGACTGTGTCCCCTTGTCCTGTTGCTGTTTGCCTGGCAGCAGAGCCCAACCCCACCTGGCTACAACTTCCCTTCAGGTAGTTGTAGACAGCAATGAGGTCACCCCTGAGCCTTCTCTTCTCCAGGCCAACAACCTCATCTCCCTCAGCCTCCTCTCATAGGGTTTGTGTTCCAGGCCTCTCACCAGCTTCATCACCCTTGTCTGGACACCTTCCAGCACCTCAACATCTCTCTTGAATTGAGGAGCCCAGAACTGGACACAGCACTCAAGGTGTGACAAACAAGTTGTTCCTACTATCCATGCAGGACTCTGATTAGAAACCTTTTTAAGTTGGAAGAGCTGAACTCATTTGAAAGCTTAACTGCAGAAACTTACATCTTGGACCAAAATGCCCTTGGTTTCAATAAATGTTAAATTGCAATACAAGCTGAGAAAAAGATGAGAGAGGAAGGTATGCTCATCCAGCCAGGAGGTAAAGAAAGTAGGTTGGAATTCTGTGGTGCAGTAAATATAAATCCCATAGGAAGGATTCAGAAGCATTTAAACTCACTGAAAAGATTGATCTAAACCATATTTGACTGGAATCACCGTCCCTGGGGGTGTTCAAGAAACGCCTGGATGAGGCACTTAGTGCCATGGGCTGGTTGACTGGATAGGGCTGGGTGCTAGGTTGGACTGGATGAGCTTGGAGGTCTCTTCCAACCTGCTTGATTCTATGATTCTATCAATAACAAAGTTCCTGAAGTGGGCTGAGTTTGGTGGGTGCAATTTTTCACTGTGTGTGTCTATGTGCAAGTGCTAGGTTTGTGGCTTGGAGAGGAGGAGAAGAGGTGCTGTTTCCCAAGATAGTCCAAGGAAATGCCTTTCCCTGGTATATGGACCCCTCAGTGTTATGTTCCAGAGTTAAGGCTTCCCAATTCATGCTCATGGCCAGGTCCCAGCAGAAAAGGCTGGGCTTCACTTCTCTGCACAATCACTGCTCCTGGGGCTCTCTCATGTGCTCCAAGAAAAGGTGGTAACTGCAAAAATGCTATCTGAATACCAAAGGTGGAGCCTACTTTTATCTTATCTGAAATAACAGTGAATCCCTTCTTTTCTTTTATTTATATCCCTTTATCTACACAATGTGCACATACATCTCTGCTTAGAGATTGCTTGGTCTGGATTGGGAGGAGACTAACAGACAAATTTCCCCCTGAATCTGTGCATTCTTCTTGAGGTGATGCTTGCAGCCTGTTTTATTTGTTGCCAAAATGTATATTTAATCTGATAGAAACATGCATTGATGCCTTTATTTCTTTTTTTTGCTTTTATACCTGACTGATTTCCCTCCTTTGGGCTGTTTATCCTTCAAATGTGTATTAAAGGGATGAGGGAAATATTTACTGAGCTGTTAAAGAATGGGCCATAATCAGGTAAAAGTGCTTGCCCAGGGAGGATGGGGAATTTACATTTCAGTAGATTTCCTAGTAAAGCACTGGTGGGAATTGAAGGTGTGAATTACACCTGCTTGTGTACTACAGTGGGGGTTTGGAAGAACTGAGTGTTTACTGGTGCAAGCAGAGTCTAGTTCTGAGATCCCCAGTTCAGGAAAGACAGGGAACTACTTGAAAGAGTCCAGCTGAAGTTACAAAGATGCTGAGGAGTCTGGAGCATCTCTGAGGATGAAAGGCTGAGAGCCCTGGAGCTGTTTAGCCTGGAGAAGAGAAGGCTGAGAGGAGATCTGCTCAGTGCTGATCAGTATCTATAAGGCAGGGGTCAAAAGGATGGGGCCAGACTCTGTTCAGTGGTGTTCAGTGATGGGACGCAGAGGTAACAGGCACAAACTGGAACCCAGGAGGTTGCATCTGAACATAGGGAAAAACGTTGTAGTGACATGGGGAACACGGGGAGAAAACTTCTTCATTGCCTAAAACTACCTGAAGAGGCACTGTGGAGAGGCTGCTGCTGGTCTCTTCTCGCAGGTAACTGGAGACAGAACAAGGGGGAATGGCCTCAAGCTGAGGCTGGGGAGGTTTAGATTGGACATTTGGAAGAGGTTTTTCATGGAGAGAGTGTTCAGGGACTGGAATGAGTTGCCCAGGGAGGTGGTGGAGTCACCCACCCTGGATGTGTTTAAGGGTGGTTTGGATGTGGTGCTTGGGGATATGGTTTTAATCTTGTAGAGTAGGGATATAGGTGGGACTTGGTGATCCTGAGGGGCTTTTCCAACCTGGATGTTTCTGCAAGGGAGCTGGAGCCCTGGCCCAGGCTGTCCAGAGAGGTTGTGGAGTCTCCTTCTCTGAAGAGATTTCAAACCCAGCTGGACATGACAATCCTGAACAAGCTGCTGTTGGCAACCCTGCTTTAGCAGGGAGGTTGGACTAGACGATTTCTAGAAGTTCCTTTTAATCCCCACCATGCTGGAATTCTGTGTGTGATTCTGCATTTTCTACTCAGGCATTTTAGCTTGAATTATCATATCATTACACAATTGCATAGCCTCAGTATATCATAGTTCTGTTACTATTGTAATACTACAATGAACTTTCCATCATTGTATCACTACATCCAGTGCAATAATGCATCAATGACCCATTTATAGACTGCTTTAAAATCCGAGAGCAAATTACTCTACCAGAGTTTGAAAGGGAAGCAGATGCCTGAGTTATGCAGAAGGGCAGTCACCCCCTTCATGGATGAGAAAGAAAGAAGTGAAAGAAATCAGCAAAGTCTTCAGCTCTAAATCCAACCCAATGCCAAGATACAGAAAATAACCAGGGTCTGAGGTTTTA
This sequence comes from Tricholaema leucomelas, assembly GCA_013400475.1. Classification (NCBI taxonomy): domain Eukaryota; kingdom Metazoa; phylum Chordata; class Aves; order Piciformes; family Lybiidae; genus Tricholaema lacrymosa; species Tricholaema leucomelas. Next base: position 167,001 of record WAAF01013360.1, read on the forward strand.
ATTTTTTTTTTATGTAGCTTTCTTGCCACAATGCTCACAGGCTCACAGCATGTCAGGGGTTGGAAGGGACCCAAGGAGATCAACGAGTCCAACCCCCCTGCCAGAGCAGGACCACACAATATAGCACAGATCAGAGGAACGCATCCAGACAGGCCTTGAAAGCCTCCAGAGAAGGAGACTCCACAACCTCTCTGGGCAGCCTGTGCCAGTGCTCTGGGACCCTTACAGTCAAGAAGTTCCCCCTTGCGTTGAGGTGGAGCCTCCTGTGCTGCAACTTACACACATTGCTCCTTGTCCTATCCCAGGGAGCAGTGAGCAGAGCCTGTCCCCCCAGTCCTGTCCTGATCCCCAGCCCTCAGATATTGATAAACCTTGATTTGGTCCCCTCTAAGTCTTCTTTTCTCCAGACTAAGCAGCCTCAGGTCCCTCAGCCTCTCCTCACCAGGCAGTGCCCTCCAGTCCCCTCATCATCCTCGTAGCCCTTCACTGGACTCTCTCCAGCAGATCCCTGTCCCTCTCAAACTGGGAAGCCCAAAACTGAATGCACTATTCAAGATGAGGTCTCAGCAGGGCAGAGTAGAGGGGGAGGATCCCTCGATCTGCTGGACACACTTCTTTTAATACACCCCAGGATCCCATTGGCCTTCTTGGCCACAAGGGCACACTGCTGTGCCATGGGTAACTTGTTAGCCACCAGGACCCCCAGGTCCCTCTCCACAGGGCTGCTCTCCAGCAGATCACCTCCCGGCCTGTACTGGTGCAGTTTATTATTCCTCCCCAGATGCAGGACTCTGCACTTGTCCTTGTTGAACCCCATCTGGTTCCTCTGTGCCCAGCTCTGTCTGTGCAGGTGTCTCTGGATGGCCGCACAGCCTTCAGCTCTATCAGCCAAGCCTCCCAGCTTGGTGTCATCAGCAACCTTGCTGAGCAGACTCTGTTTGTCTGTCTGTGCCTTCAGCAATGTCTTTGAAGATGTTGAACAGCACTGGACCCAGCACTGATCCCTGGGGAACTCCACTGGTTACAGCTCTCCAGCTGGACCTGGCACCATTGATCACCGCTCTTTGAACTCTATCTTGTAAGCAGGTCCTAATCCACCTCACTGTTCACTCTTCCATCCCACATTTCCTGAGTTTGCTCACTAGAATATAGTGGGAGACTGTGTCAAAGGCCTGGCTAAGGTCAGGGTAGACTACATCCACTGCTCTATCTGAATCTATCCATTCAGTTATGGCATCATAGAATGTGATCAGGTTAGTCAAGCATGACTTCCCCTTGGTAAATCCATGCTGACTACTCTTGATAAGCTTCTTCTCTTCCAAGTGCCTTGGGATGCCCTCCAACAGGATCTGCTCCATCATTTTTCCAGGGATGGGGTTGAGGCTGCCACGTTATGCTCAGGTATCTCATGTTTCAGGTAGTAAGATTGAGGGCTGTTTGTTTTGTTCTCAAGTTAGAAATTTAACAGAAACTGCTCAGCATAAGCATGCAATTAAGATTAACAATTTCTGTTCTGCCTGCTCTACATTCCCTGAATGTGGAGGTGAGGATTCTCATTTGCAAATAACTTCAGTGTTTCTTCCTATCTGGGAGGCTGGGAAGGATGGATCAAAACAAAATGTGCTTTCAAACAGATGCCAGCAAAACAATCGGCTCGCAAACAAAGTGACTCAGAAAACAGAGCTCTGTAAAACATTCCTGTTATCTGCACTCCTTGCTAAACGTTTATTAGGAGCTGATAACGTAGCTCTTTAAATACAAAATCCAACTGTATCTCGAAACACTTGTAGAATACAAGTGAGTGAGGCCCTGGTGAGACCCCATCTTGAGTACTGTGTTCAGTTTTCGGCTCTTCAGTTTGAAGAGGGACAGGGATGCACTGGAGACAGTCCATGGGAGGGCTATGAGGATGATTAGGGCATGGCTTATGAGGAGAGGCTGAGAGACTTGAGACTTTATAGTCTGGAAAAGAGAAGACTTAGAGGGGATTTGACAAATGTTTATAAGTATCTGAGGGCTGCCAGGAGGAGGGGGACAGGCTCTGCTCACTGCTCCCTGGGATAGGACAAGGAGCAGTGGATGTAAGTTGCAGCACAGCAGGTTCCAGCTCAACACAAGGGGGAACTTCTTTCCTGTAAGGGTCCCAGAGCATTGGCACAGGCTGCCCAGAGAGGTTGTGGAGTGTCCTCCTCTGGAGCCTTTCAAGGCCTGTCTGGATGCATTCCTCTGTGATCTGTGTTAGATAGGATTGTCCTGCTCTGGCAGGGGGGCTGGACTTGATGATCTCCTTGGGTCCCTTCCAACCCCTGACATGCTCTGATCCTGTAGTACATCGCAGTGCTTTAGTGTAATGATCTGAAACAACAGATTTTAAAAGCATCTTTCACCCTCTCTGAGCTAAAATCTCTTTTTTTTTTAATCACTTCTTACACCTACCACCTAAATTGCCCACAGAGTTGTTATTACATTAAGCAACAAAGGACTGAAATGTTGGAGGCAGAAAAAGCCTGCATCCACTGTTGTTCCTTCCAATGGGCTGAGCTTGGTGAAGTGACTACAGCTTTTCCATTTATTTCACACATCTCAGATTGGTATCTGCTCGAGTCATAACTGCTTACCCCTGCCACCAGGCGAGCTCGCCGGAATTTACTGCAGTAAAATGCAGGCATGCTTCACGTAGCCTTAATTTGTTTTGAGCTCCCATCTTTTATCTATGGAAACCTGCTCTCTCAGCAGGATGAACTTCTCTGTGAGGAAGTAAATTGGTTGTAACGTGCTGTGGGTCCCAGCATGCAACGCTTATTACGGCTCTCCCTTCCGACGCCTGGCAGGAACGGGTGGAGGAAAGAGTTAAAGCAGCCTTTAGCACCTCGTGTAATTATTCCTGGCCAATTGTCTCCAACTGGAAACTCACAATTTGTTCCCACTTAGTTGGTTTGGGTGAATGAAGAGGATTCATTGCTTTTTTGCCTGCGTTCAGCTCTTTTGTTCGTGGTTTGGAGAGAACTGCAATCTCTTTTCTTGCTACTGTTCCAGCTTTAGCCATGCTTGGTTAAGTCAATGCTCAGGCTGCTCCAGACTCGTGTGCACTAAGCTGGGAGTAGGCAGAGAGGGTTTTTCTCTGTTGTTTTTTAGTGGTTTAGTTCCCAAATGAACACTAGCAGAGTATTTTTACAACCTTCACGCTTTCAGCCTGGTTCCCCTTTCTACAGGTTCCCAGTCTTTATGGGGTGGTTGTTGATCTGAAGCATGGCAAAGTTTTCACAAGAGACTGCATGAATAGAAACCAGACCACTGCTACAAGAAACCAAAGGCATAGGAAGTTTCATTTAAAGATGAGGAGGGATTTTTTTTTTCTCCCTATGAGGGTGACAGAGCACTGGAGCAGGCTGCCCCAGGGGGTGTGGAGTCTCAAAACCCACCCGTATGCGTTCCTGTGTGATCTGGTCTAGGAGATCTTGCTCTGGCGTGGGGGATTGGATTGGATGAGCTTTTGAGGTCCTTTCCAGCCTCTAGAATCATAGAATCATGAATCACAGAATCATAGAATGGTTTAGGTTGGATGAGACCTCCAAGCTCATCCAGTTTCAACCCCCTGCTATAGGCAGGGACACCTCCCATTGGAAAAGGTCACTCAAGGCTTCATCCAGTCTGGCCTTGAACACCTCCAGAGAGGTTGTGGAGCACAGAATCACCCAATGTGATTGAAGATCACATTGAGTGATTCTGTGCTTCACAACCTCCCTGGGCAACCTGTGCCAGTGTCTCACCACCCTCACTGCAAAGAACCCTTTCCTAACATCCACTTTCAATCTCCCCTGTGCCAGTTTAAACCCATTCCTCCTCGTCCTGTCATTACAAGACCTTCTCAAAAGTCCTTCCCCAGCACTCCTGTAGATCCTGGAAGGCCACTATAAGGTCTCCTGGAAGCCTTCTCTTCTCCAGGCTGGAGAGCCCCATCTCTCTCAGCCTGTTCTCATAACAGATCTGCTTGAGCCCTGACATTCTGTGATTCTATATAGGCACAGGGTAATACAATAGGTGTGGCAACATTCACTGTATGAACCAGCATCCACGTGCTTGTTTGTAGGTGGGTTAGCTTTGATGAGTGGGGTGCTTGCAGCTCTGATGGAATAAGCAGGGATTGTGTTTTCATGGGAAAGATCCCAGAGAATTTAGTGACTGAAGGGTTATTATTTTCTGTAGAGTGAATAGGTTTTTTGTACACCAGTTCTGATTAAGCGACTGTGACAGATGGGGATTCTCTTTCAAACGTGGCTTAGAGAAATTAAATTCAAGGTGATTTAAGAACTGCTTAAGAATTGTTGAAGGCAACTTAAAGGGAAAAAAAAAAATCAAAAAGCAGAGCAGAACACCTTGAAGTCTGCTTTGTTTGCTCTTGCAAAGACACCTCTGGAGATGAGGAGCCAGCTTCTTTCCCAGGCAGTCAGGAGACCTTTCCACCCAAGTGCAGTTTCCAAGGTAGAATCATAGAATCGGTCAGGGTTGGAAGGGACCACAAGGAGCATCCAGTTCCAACCCCTCTGCCATGGGCAGGGACACACTACCCTAGAGCAGGCAGCCAGAGCCTCATCCAGCCTAGCCTTGAACACCTCCAGGCATGGTGTCTCAACCACCTCCCTGGGCAACCCATTCCAGGCTCTCACCACTCTCATACTGAAGAACTTCCTCCTCATGTCCAGTCTGAATCTCCCCACTTCCAGCTTCACTCCATCCCCCCCAGTCCTGTCACTCCCTGACAGACTAAAAAAGTCCCTCCCCAGCTTTTTTGTAGCCCCTTTCAGATCCTGGAAGGCCTCAAGAAGGTCACCTGGGAGCCTCCCCTTCTCCAGCCTGCACAGCCCCAACTCTTTCAGTCTATGCTCACAGCAGAGCTGCTGCAGCCCTCTGAGCATCCTCCTGGACCTTCTCTGGACACACTCTAGCAGGTCCACATCCTTCTTTTAATGGGGGCTCCAAAACTGGCTGCAGTACTCCAGGTGGAGTTTTTAGTGTGCTGTAATATCTGCCAGCAAAATCTGCCCAGTCATGCAACCCCCTTTTAACCTAGAGCATAGTAATTTATTATCATCTCAGGAAATCATGCTACTCCAGATAAATGTTGTTGGACTGGGGGCTGAATTATTACATGTTTTCTAGGAGACTGACTAGCTGAGTTCTGCAAAACTTGTGCTGTATGCCTTTTGAAAGCTTATTTGTGGGGCTGGGATCAATATAGGAGGGCTGAGACCTTCCCATTGTAATTCTCAAGGCATCGATTTGTATCCGAGATTTAAAGGGATCTCAATTTAGCAAGGCAAAACCAGCTGTGTTGGTCTAGCTTCATACTAACAGCCCATGAATTCTTCTTTATGGAAGAATAAAGTATAAATACATCATGTCAAAGAGGGACTTAGTGTCACTCTGAAGACATCTGAATCTTACTGTACAGCCCAGTGAAGTTGCTTAAAGCAGGGTGTGAAACCTGAGATGGAGCAAAAGTTGCCTTTCTTTTTATGACAGGTGTATGCAACCTGCTCTGGACAAACTGCTTTAGCAGGAGGGTTGGACTAGGTGATCTCTCCTCTAGGCTGGATGTTAGGAGGAAGTTCTTCACAGAGAGAGTGATTTGCTGCTGGAATGGGCTGCCCAGGGAGGTGGTGGAGTCGCCATCCCTGGAAGTGTTCAAGAAAAGCCTGGATGAGGCACTTAGTGCCATGGTCTGGTTGACTGGATAGGGCTGGGTGCTAGGTTGGACTGGAGGAGCTTGCAGGTCTCTTCCAATCTGGTTGATTCTATTCTATTCTCTACCACTGTGGGATTTTGTGATGGCTTAACACATAAAATGAAATTGCAAGGCTTAGGGGCATTTTTGCTGCTCATGTTTCTGCAAAGGAACACACAGAGACAAATACCCTGTGCCTGGAACCAGTGAGACTGCAGCCTGGTGAGGTCGTAAGTTCTGTGTTCAGCTTTGGGTCCATCAATACAAGAAAGACATTGAAGTGGTGAAGAAGGTCCAGGATCTAGAAGCTGTTACAGGGTCTAGAGGATCGCGGAATATCAGGGGCTGGAAGGGACCTCAAAAGCTCATCTGGTCCAGCCCCCCTGCCAGAGCAGCATCACTTGGAGCAGATCACACAGGAACACATCCAGATGGTGCTTGAATATCTCCAGAGAGGGAGACTCCACAACCCCCTGGGCAGCCTGTTCCAGTGCTCTGTCACCCTCACAGGTTATAAATTCCTCCTTAGGTTCACATGGAACCTCCTATGGCTCAACTCCCACCCATTGCCCCTTGTCCTGTCACTGGGCATTGCCGAGAAGAAGCTGGCTCCATGCTCCAGCTATTACTCTTCATGTAGCTGGGCTGCTGCATAATATAAATCTCTTTATTTATAAAACATAGTGTTTCAGCTATTTTGTGTTATCTTGGGGTCAGTGCTTTCAATATGATCTCTTGAAATTGCTGCTGTCAGCTGAGAGTTGGAAATACATATCTATTTATGTGTGTACCTTTCTATTCCACTCTGTGCAGGCACAGAGTTCTATCAGGTACTGCTTCCAGTGAAGTTTTAGTCCAATTCTTGCACTTTTCTATCAGTCTATGTAGAATTATTCTATGTAGAATTATTCACAGTACAGTTTTTAAAGCTGTTTCTGTACCCCAGTGCTAGCTGTGGACTTTGAGATGCACTTCAGGCACAACCAATGTGTTGATATTTGCCTTTTCTGGTCAAATGGGTCAGTACCTCTGGAGGGGTTTCTGGGGTTCACGTTCAAAGGTATTAGTTGGAAATGTTAAATTTTGGTAGGTGTTGTCTAACAGGCACATCCATTGCTGGTTGTTTGAACAATTCTGCTATGAAAGACAGTTTTAGGGGGGAAAAAAGGAAGCTGTTGTTCAGGCTTTCTGCTATTAACTTTCCTTTTCTGCAAGACTTGTGCATGTGCAGCCATTTGGAGAAATCCCAAACGACCTTTCTTTGGACAGACTTGCCTATGTGGCCCATGGACTAGGCTTGGGATCTGTGACCCTTCTGACCCGGAACACAGGGAAAAAAAGATTTAACAAGCTGAAGCAGTTCTGTGGAAAACATGAATTAATATTCCCAGGCTGTTGGAAAGTGAATCATAGAATCAAGCAGGTTGGAAGAGACCTCCAAGATCATCCAGTCCAACCTAGCACCCAGCCCTGGCCAATCAACCAGACCATGGCACTAAGTGCCCCAGACAGGCTTGGCTTCAACACCTCCAGGGACGGCGACTCCACCACCTCCCTGGGCAGCCCATTCCAATGCCAATCACTCTCTCTGCCAACAACTTCCTCCTAACATCCAGCCTAGACCTGCCCTGGCACAACTTGAGACTGTGTCCCCTTCTTCTGTTGCTGGTTGTCTGGGAGAAGAGACCAACCCCATCTGGCTACAGCCTCCCTTCAGGTAGTTGTAGCCAGCAATGAGGTCTGCCCTGAGCCTCCTCTTCTGCAGGCTGCACACCCCCAGCTCCCTCAGCCTCTCCTCACAGGGTGAGTGGCACTTGAGGGCTGCTGTTTGCTACCAGCAGTGCTTTGTGTTAGCATAGTCCACCGTATCCAGGAATCAAAGACCCTGACAGATACTGGTTCTACTTCACTGTGTCTCAGGGCTAAATATTGTTGTGCTTAATCATAAAATGGGCAAGTAGAGCCTTAGCACACAGAGGTGTTGTGTCCAGCACTCTGTAAAGCTGAAGTGTGGTATCAGCAGGAGGAAGAGCTCAATCACCAATGCATCCTTTCCCTACTGCATGCATATCAGTGGACTTGCAGCATTTCCAGCTTTGCAGGTGCACACACCCAACCCACTAGAACCCATCCTTATCCAAGAAGGCTAACAACATTCAGGCCTGTATCAGTTGCAGTGTGGCCAGTAGGACTAAGGAAGTGATTGTGGCCATGTACTTGGCACTGGTGAGGCCACATTTTAAATAGTGCATTCAGTTTTGGGGCTCTCCCTACAAGAAGGACATTGAGATGCTGGAATGTATTCAGAGAAGGAAAATGAAGCCAGTGAAGGGTCTAGAGCATAAGTCTTATGAGGAGCAGCTGAGGGGACTGTGATTGTACCTTGCTTTGTATAACTGCCTGAAAGCAGGTTCAGGCAAAGTGGGTGCCAGTCTCTTCTCTCAGGTAACAAGTGAGAAGACACAGGTAGTGCCAGGGAAGGTTGAGGCTGACATTAGGAACAATTTACTCACTAAAAGACGTGGTGGGCTCACTGTCCCTGGAAGTGTTAAGAAAACAAGCAGATGTGGCATTTAAGGACGTGGTTTAGCGGTGGGCTTGGCAGTGCTGGGTTAACAGCTGGATTTAATGATCCTGGATGTCTTTTCCAACCTTAATGATTCAGTGATTGCATGATCCTGATGCTCTGGAAATTGGCACCACCCATCCTGTTCCTCCAACTTCTCCCTTCTTCCACCACCTATCTGCAGGAGCTACCCTGCAGCAAGGAGCCTGGTCCTAGAGTCATGAGCATCCTTTCTTTGTGCAGCCACAGTCAGTCAATGTGCTCTGTTGGCTCAAAGAAGCATGCTCTGCTCAACTGTGTGATTCAGGGTGGCATCCTGTAACCTAGTAACAGCAAAGCTGGGTGCCTTTTATTGCTTTTAATGCTTGCAGAATGGTTTATTAATATGTATTTTAGATCTATTTGAACATCTTGCGTGCGTCAGGCGAGAGTATTACAACCATCACATTGTGCTGCGCTACTCGGAGTGCGCTCAGTGCTGGCTGCTTGGTTTGCCTGATTACAGTTGTATTACTGGCAAGCATTTGTAGCCTGACTTTTAAATATGTGACTATTCCCCATGAAATGGTTGTATTCTGCATTTTGAGGGGGTTAGGAAGAAATTACAGGCTTGACATTTGGTCGTTGCTCTTCTATCATGTGCTCTTCAAAACCCACCTGGATGCGCTCCTGTGCAACCTGCTCTAGGTGATCCTGTTCTGACAGGGGGGTTGGACTTGGATGATACTTACTCTGCTAGTCATCTCTGCTGGCCAATAGCAAGAAAACAACAGTTGAGATGTTCCTTTTCGGTCAGCACGTTACGAACCTCCTATTCTGCTTGACACCATTCAGCTGCAAGCAAATGCTGCATTTCAGGAAATGTGGTAAATTTGCTTCTCCTGAGTAGTTTTTCCTCATTGGATTTCTATCTATGGCCCATTTTGTGGGGAAGAGAGGAGGAAAATGGCATTTTGGTTTCCATTGATGTCCAAGGATAGGACAAGGGGCAATGGGTGCAAGCTAGAGCAGAGAAGGTTCCACATGAACAGAAGGAAAAGCTTTTTCACTGTGAGGGTGGTGGAGCTCTGGAATGGGCTGTCCAGAGAGGTTGTGGAGTCTCCTTCTCTGGAGCCATTCAAAACCCACCTGGACACCTGTTATGGCAACAGAAGAAGGGGACACAGTGTGAAGTTGTGCCAGGGGAGGTCTAGGCTGGATGTTAGGAGGAAGTTGTTGGCAGAGAGAGTGATTGGCATTGGAATGGGCTGCCCAGGGAGGTGGTGGAGTCACCGTCCCTGGAGGTATTGAAGCAAAGCCTGGCTGGGACACTTAGTGCCATGGTGCCATGATTGGCCAGGGCTGGGTGCTAGGTTGGACTGAATGATCTTGGAGGTCTCTTCCAACCTGCTTGATTCTATGATTCTATGTTCCTGTGTGACCTACTCCAGATGATCCTGCTCTGGCAGGGAGTTTGGACTTGGATGATCTCTGGAGGTCCCTTCCAACTCCTAACATTCTGTGATTAGTGAGACGGTGATCACATATCCATCTCCATGTGTTGTGCCAGTTCAACATCTATTGGTATTTCCTCTGATTAGCCTAGTGGAGAAAATACATTATCACCAAGTGGTCTTAAGTGGGAAGATTTTTACAACAAAGCCCAACGGTGATAATCTGCTGAGATGTTGCAAAGTGTTAATATGCTCAATAATCAATATTTAATCAGAATTATGGAAGCAGCTGCTCGTGTGAGGGGTATTTAGTGGTTGGACTGGAGTTTTGGCAATTGGTTGCTCAGTATGTTTGATTATTTCTGTTCTTTTCTGCATTGAGAGAGTGAATTTCCCACACTCCTCCCCCCCCCCCCCAAAAAAAAAAAAACCCTCCCTAATCTTGATGAATCGCTCTGCAAATCAAATCAACGCTTTCCTCTCTGCAGGCTCATGGAGCTCTTCAAAAATCTTGGGTTTTTTTTGCACTGTTTTTACAATTTTCTGTGGAGAAAAGATGGTTCAAGTCATGTTTCCCACCTTTAGCATGACATTTCTTGGTGGTGAGTGACTGGAGGAGATGGCTGCATAACAAAGTTCAGCTCTATTTGTCTTCTACCTGCACGGTGAGCCAGAAGTACTACTGAGAGACGGAAAAAGTTCATTCTCTCCAGCAAGGTTACTCTTCTTGATGAGCATTAAAAGATAGCTTAAAGCCATTCACAATTATGACCTTGACTAGGAAAATGTAAGTTAATAAGGCTTCAACAAATTATGGTCTTTTTGGTCGATTTGCCTAGTGAACTGTTAATTGTAAAACTGAAAGACATTATGTTCGGCTTTCTCTATCACATCTTTTGTGTTTTAACAGTGACACTTCATTGAGTGCAATTAACAAAGCCTAGGAGATTTATTAACACACTTCTTCATGGCCAATGATCCATTCCACTTAAGACATAACACTGTAAAATGCACATTATCTCCTTTTGGCACTTACAATAATGCTTCATGAACTAGGAAGGCATATGTTAAAGCAGATAAAATAGCATTATTAGCTGACAAATCTTACAATTTATTAGACAGTTAATTTATCAGCTTAAAAGACACTTAAAACAGCTGTGCATTTAATGTCTTTTTAATGTATCCAGTAAAACTTGCATAATTGCCTGTAGTGCAATTTATTTTTAGCTATGTTGCAAAATGTCTGCATTTACTGTTTACATCTTCTTTAATTTTTCCTGCAAGGCTCATCACATCTAGGCACAAGCCCTAACAATGAGGGCAGATAATCAGATAAAAAGCCTGCTTGGTACAAATGGCTGCCCATGAATGAACTATTCCAAAGGACATGCTGAGCTGGACCAAAGAGTTCTTGCATTTTATCTCCACCCCAAGGGCAAGAGGGAGGGGGAAGGGGAGGAAAAACCCTAACCCGGGGTGCCTGGATGGCAGCGCGGTCATGGGCTGCCAAGCACGGCACATCAGAGACCTGCGATGTCTGCCTTGACTGGCATTAGCATTTGGAGCCCATTCGGAGCCACATGGCTGGGGTGTAAACTAACCAGGCTGGGAGGCTGCCTTAGCAGAGGTGTTTCGCTTCATAATTAAGGTAACTGCTCCCTGCAGATCAATCGCAGCAGACCTAAGTAGTGCCTGCGAAGGAAGTGGTGGAGAGGATACACATTTTAATGACTCCCATGCATAAATTGGCTGTGTTTGTTTATTGCTCTCTAATTTAATGGAACCTTTTTTGTTAAATCTTCCTGGCTTCACCTTCTCTTTCTTTTTTTCTTCTTTAACACACTGCAAGTAATGATTTCTGTGGGAACAAAGGGTGGTGCTTATTAAAAGGAGAAGTCAAACATTGCCGTTTCCATTAATTAAATGTCAGATTAGCTTAATCTTTTTATAAATATTGGCCATAATCTATTTACAGAGCCTAATCAGATCCGCTGGCATGTGGAGGTGGAAGCGCAGAAGAGCGATTCTTGCTCTTGCGGGAGCCGGGCAGGTGTGGGAGGTGAGGTGGTTGGATCTGTCTGTGGCTGGGCTCCTGACACAAAGCAGGAGGAGGGATACAAAATGTGAGGAGTACGGGTGGGGTTGGTCTCTTCTGCCAGGCAAACAGCAACAGAACAAGGGGACACAGTCTCAAGTTGTGCCAGGGAAGTGTAGGCTGGATGTTAGGAGGAAGTTGCTGGCAGAGAGAGTGATTGGCATTGGAATGGGCTGCCCAGGGAGGTGGTGGAGTCGCTGTGCCTGGGGGTGTTCAGGAAAAGACTGGATGAGGCACTTAGTGCCATGGTCTAGATGACTGGCAAGGGCTGGGTGCTAGGTTGGAGTGGATGATCTTGGAGGTCTCTTCCAACCTGGTTGATTCTGTGATTCTATAAGTGACTCCTGTGAAAGGGAACAGAGCTCTTCTGGAGAGTTTCCAGGGTTCAGGAGTCTGAGGGTAGCCAAATTTCCGATCTGTGGACGCTTGGAGCTGTGAAGGATTCACTAGCAGGGGCTAGTAAATAAAAGGAATAAAACTCTGTTTTGAAAGGGGCAGAAGAATAGAGGTAGGATTGTCCTCAAGCAGGGCAATCTTAATGATGTATCAGAGGATCCAAGGCTAAAGCCTCCTAAAATCCTTTCATCATGTCAGGCTGCCCTTTGGTTTTGCTTCCGTATCCACTCGGAACTATGCCATTTGACACCAGTTTACAGAGGTGCTGCCTATCTGCAGCAGCAGCCTTAAAATCCTCATTAGCCTGTAAACTGCCATCAAAAACTTTTCCCATCAAGGCCTTGCATTAGTAATCTGGCAATGTGATAAATTACCCAAATGAGTGGATGTGAGGGAAAAATGGATGAATTATTGAAGTCGAGAACAACAGAGGCGTGTGGACACCTATATTCATTACAAGAAAATGTTATGTATTGCATTTAATTAAACCTAAACACGTAATAGTGCATTATTCATGCAGAGATAGGCATCTAATGAGAGCTGCTTCACAGTTTGATTAGTGCAGCATTGTTGACTATTTTATTGCTGTACAGTAAATTGTTGGAGAGTTGTCCTGGTCCCAATTACAGCTGAATTTTGATGACATCAGTGGTTTGGGTGTTTTTTTGGTGAGGAGTGACTTAGCTGGCAACTGGTAATATTTAAGTTACAGATCTCTTCATGAGCATTTTTAAAGGCTACTGCTGCAGAAGTAAGTTTTCCCTCACCTCTGTTGTCCAGCAGGACATCATCAACCAGTATGGACAGAGGAATTGAGTGCACCCTCAGCAAGTTTGACACCAAGGTGTGTGGCACAGTTGACTTGCTGGAGGGCAGGGATGCCATCCAGAGGGACCTGGACAGGCTGCAGAGGTGGGCCCAGGCCAACCTCATGACGTTTAACAAGGCCAAGTGTAAGGTCCTGCACCTGGGTCGGTGCAATCCCAGGCACAGATACAGGCTGGGTGGTGAATGGCTGAGAGCAGCCCTGAGGACAAGGACCTGGGGGTCTGGGTCGACGAGAAGCTCAACATGAGCCTGCAGCGTGCACATGCAGCCCAGACAGCCAACCGAGTGCTGGGCTGCAGCAAGAGCAGTGTGTCCAGCAGGGCAAGGGAGGGGATTCTCCCCCTTTACTCTGCTCTCCTCAGACCCCACCTGGAGTACTGTGTGCAGTTCTGGAGCCCTCAACGCAGGCAGGACATGGAACTGCTGGAGCGNGGTGGTGAGACACTGGCACAGGTTGCCCAGGGAGGTTGTGGAGCACAGAATCACCCAAAGATCACATTGGGTGTTTCTGTGCTCCACAACCTCCCTGGAGGCATTTAAGAGCCAGGCTGGATGAGGCCTTGAGCAACCTGCTCTAGTGGGAGATGTCCCTGCCTATAGCAGGAGGTTGGAGCTGGATTATCCTTGAGGTCCCTTCCAACCTAAACCATTCCATGTCCTCCCAGTTTGCCATCAAGGATTTAATTTCCACTTGTTTAACAGTAAAATGTGGTGGGCAGGAAACTACCAGAAATATCTGTTCTTATTTCAGCTAGCACAAAAGTGAGGCAGTGCTGTAGCTGAAGAGAGGCCTCAGACTTAAAGTAGCATTTTCATACAAAGAGCAAAATCCAACCTTTGAAATCTTACTTAGGCATAATCCACCTTGTTACAGTAATAATTATTTTATGGGCTCCTGAAGTTATCTCATTTTGTGAGCAGCTTAAAAATAAGCTCATCTGCAACCACAAACACTTGAGAAGCTTCTCACATTCTGTGTTAGAAAGCATAGAATAGAATAGAATAGAATAGAATAGAATAGAATAGAATAGAATCAAGCAGGTTGGAAGAGACCTCCAAGATCATTCAGTCCAACCTAGCACCCAGCCCTATCCAGTCAACTAGACCATGGCACTAAGTGCCCCAGCCAGGCTTTGCTTGAACCCCCCCAGGGATGGTGACTCCACCACCTCCCTGGGCAGCCCATTCCAATGCCAATCACTCTCTCTGCCAACAACTTCCTCCTAACATCCAGCCTAGACCTCCCCTGGCACAGCTTGAGGCTGTGTCCCCTTCTTCTGTTGCTGGTTGTCTGGGAGAAGAGACCAACCCCACCTGGCTACAGCCTCCCTTCAGGTAGCTGTAGCCAGCAATGAGGTCTGCCCTGAGCCTCCTCCTCTCCAGGCTGCACACCCCCAGCTCCCTCAGCCTCTCCTCATAGGGTTTGTGTTCCAGGCCCTTCACCAGCCTTGTTGCCCTTCTCTGGACACGTTCCAGCACCTCAAGAAAGCTTCCTGAGATGGAAAGAGGACAATTCGCTGCAAGATGAAGAGTTGAAAGCATCATTTCACTCATCTGGAATGCTTTCTGCTATTCAAGAAACAGTAGTTTTATAAAAAGACCAAGTTACAAACCTAGGGATGTAAAGAAGTGATTCATTTGTTTGGGTCAAAACTTAGACAGCCTTTCTTCCAGATCTAGTGACTCCTTACAGACTCACAGAACTGTCAGGGTTGGAGACCCACAAAAAAGCTGGGGAAGGACTATTCAGGCTCTCAGGGGACTAGGGGGAATGGAGCAAAGCCAGAGGTGGGTAGGTTCAGAGTGGAGGTGAGGAGGGAGTTGTTCAGCATGAGAATAGTGAGAACCTAGAATGGGTTGCCCAGGGAGGTGGTTGAGGTCCCATGCCTGGAAGTGTTTCAGGCCAGGCTGGATGAGGCTGTGGGCAGCCTGCTCTAGGGTAGGGTGTCCCTGGGCATGGCAGGATGGGGTGGAACTGTCTGCTCCTTGTGGTCCCTTCTAACCCTGACTGATTCTATGATGCTATGAAATAGGTTAATACTTCCTTCCTGGGATCATTAACATAATAAACCAAAACTTCAGCCTCCTTTTACACGGTGAGTTCATTGCCATAAGCTAATTACTTAGGCCTTGTGTCAGAGCCTGCAAATAGTTGGCTTTGCTGCCTTCTAAGAGCATCTCATTTGAGAGCACTTGTTAGAAAAATATTGTTTAATTTGAAGGCAATTATGTCACACCTCCCTGTCTTATTAGCTGGGATCTGCCTTCCCTGCTGTGTGAGATGCCTCTCCCAGACGTTATTCTCCTAGCAGTGATGTCTACAAACCCCTTTTTTTCACAGCCTACATTTGAGCAGGAGTTGCTGGTTGTAGAAGGAACACATTTGGTGTGGTGGGGAGCAGCCTGAGCGTGCAAATCCCTGTCGGTGCTGGAGTCTTTCAGGGGAAGGATGGTTGGGGACCGGTGGCGCTCTGAGCTCGGCGCGTGGGACTCTCCAAAGCGTTAGTTACTGCTACAGCTCTGCTTGCACTAAAACACCCGAGGAGAGAAGAAACAGCAGCTCTCCCCATGGGTTTTACAGGGAGCAATTAGAAAACCATATCCAGCAAACAAAAAATTGCTGGAAGCCTGCTACGCTGTGGAATGTACACCACATTCCACCCTCTAAAACAGGAAAGAAACTTCGGTCCTTCCTTCTACTTGCTTGTGAATTTAACCTGCTCTTGTAGAAGATGAACCTGTAGGCAAAGCTACTTTTGAATCATGTTGTTTCCCCCCACACCCCGAACATCAGAAACCAAATGTTTGCAGTGAAAAGGAAATTAATGGCCTAAATAATGAATATATTGAGTTGCTGAAGTCCATCTGCTGCTTTAGGCACTGCTTTAGGGGCAATGGGTGGCAGCTGAGACATAGGAGGTTTCATTTAAACATGAGGAGGAATTTTTTCCCTGTGAGGGTGACAGAGCACTGGAAGAGGCTGCCCAGGGGGATTGTGGAGTCTCCCTCTCTGGAGATATTCAAAACCTGCCTGGATGTGTTCCTGTGTGATCTGCTCTGGGTGATCCTGCTCTGGCAGGGAAGTTGGACTGGATGAGCTTTCAGGGTCCTTTCCAGCTGCTGGCATTCTGTGATTCTAATGACTTGGGACCATAGTCACTTAATTTTTGGATTATATCTGTTATGTATTTCTTAAATGTGAATGAAAGTGAAAGATTAGCCTGCTCTGTGTGTAGCTGATAGCTTCCATATTTAACAGGAGCAAGGAATGATCCAGAAAAGGTTGAACCACCTGAGAAGAGCTGGAGAAGAAGTTCCAGGGAGCCTGCAGCACGTTGATGCCCTGACCCAGCCCTGCAGACAAGGGAGGACCTAGAACAGATCCCTCACCAGACCTTGTGGTCCAGCAATGTGCACTCAGGGAACAGTGAGCCCTCAAATCTATCTCTAAGAATGTTGGTTTTGTTATGACCCAACAGGAAGCTGAAGCAGTCATTTCAGAGCATCTTTTTTTTTCATATAGATAAGGCTGTGTGGGAGGAGAACTAAGGAGGCAAAGACACCATAATAGAAAATAACCACAAAGTCCTAATTTGCTTTCCTGGAGGATTTTTCTTTTCAAGTGTGCATGCAGGGAAATGTTTATCATTACACCTGGAAACTCCCACAGAAAACAAGGATCTTTCCAGAGTTCAAGGATGATGCCTTGACAAGTGACATTTTTTTTGCAGCTGCTCTTTTATTCTGACAGCTGGGGTGCTTCACTGAAGCATGGATGTCCTGCATCCATGGCTTCATTCAATCAGTTTGATTTCTAATCCAGCAAAAATTTGCACTTAAATTCGGGATTTACATCTAGACTAGGAAATGTGAAGTAGAATTCTCTTTATCTGAACCAGATGCAGGTATTTCATCATCAGAGAGATGCTCCAGTCCCCATAGCATCTCTCTAGCCTCCACTGAACTCCCTCTAGTAATTCCTTGTCTCCCTGGAATTAGGGAGCCCAGAACTGGACACATTGCTCCAGATATGGCTTCACTAGGGCAGAGTAGAGGAGGAGGAAAACCTTTCTTGACCTAATGACCACTCTCATCTTAATGTACCCCAATGACCTTTCCAGCTGTTATAATACCTTTGTACCAGCCTATGTGGTGATGGTGAAGGTGCAGCTTGCTGAAGAACTTGAGGACAGCAGGCTGAAAAAAAGGCTTTTACTGAGGATCTCTGTACTCCTGGAGGGAGAATTTGCCTGACCTTTCTGGATCATCCTCCCATAGAATTTCTATGCCTCTTCTCTCTTCTGATTTGCCATTGGAATGGGCTGCCCAGGGAGGTGGTGGAGTCACCATCCCTGAAGGTGTTCAAGAAAAGACTGGATGAGGCATTTAGTGCCATGGTCTAGATGACTGGATAGGGCTGGGTGCTAGGTTGGACTGGATGAGCTTGGAGGTCTCTTCCAACCTGGTTGATTCTATGATTCTCTACAGTGAATTACTTCATATAAGTCTCTTAATGGAGGTGTCTCTCATTTCATCTCTTTACATTGTTGGCCTAGCATTTTACCATGGCAAACAGTAGCAAAGTGTGTGTGGGAAAATACTACAGTTAAAGATAAGATTTGGACCAAGAAAAATACATAGAATTATAGAATCAACCAGGTTGGAAGAGACTTCCAAGATCATCCAGTCCAACCTAGCACCCAGCCCTAAAAGACTCATTTGAAAATGTAGTGTCTGCAGCAGAGTATTTTTAGCATGTTTTTGGTATCAATTATTTAATCTGCACATACTAAGTTGCAAGGATGTTGCTATTTAGACATCTTGAGTTTGCAGCCTGTCCTCTGTGGGCTTGGATTAACATCAGGGCGCACACAATACGCTGAGGATTTGGGGCCATAGAAGTAAGGCTGTCCAAACCTCCTCTGGGACAACAAGGGGATTATTTTGGGTGGTAAATAAACAGCACTTTAGAATTAAAACCACTTTTTTTGCATCTGCTGACTGATGGGTTTGCATTTTTGCATTGTTTCTCAGTGCATGCATATCAGAGCTTGTTACATGGGGTTGTGTCATTCATCATGGAGTGGCTCAGATTGGAAGGGATCTCAGAGATCATCTACTCCAACCTCCCCACAGTGGGTAGGGACACCTCTGAACTAGACTTGGCTGCTTGAGACCTCATTCAACCTGGCCCAGAACACTTTCAGGGAGGAGGCATCCACAAACTTCTGGGTAGCCTATCCCAGGGTCTCACCACCCTCATACTGAAGAACTTCTTCCTAAGATCCAGTCTAAGCTTCCTCTCCCTCATATTCAGACTATTCTCTCTTGTGCTGTCTCCAGACACCCTTATGAGAAGTCCCTCTGCAGCTTTCCTGTAGGATCCCTTCAAGTACTGGAAAGCAGCTCTAAGGCCTTCCCAGAGTCTTCTCTTCTCCAAGCTCCCAGCTCCCCCATCCTGTCCTCATAGCATCACTTCCGTGACCCTCCTCTGAACTCGCTCCAACAATTCTCATCCTGCTTAAAATATCATACGTTGGTATCAAGATGTTGACTTGATGTCAACAGCACATACTCTGGAGTGCTCACAGCTCTCTGCTACTGGAGTCCTAAATCATAAAATCAACCAGGTTGGAGGAGACCTCCAAACTCATCCAGTCCAACCTAGCACCCAGCCCTAGCCAGTCAACCAGACCATGGCACTAAGTGCCCCAGCCAGACTCAAAAGCCCTTCCAAGCTGCAATAGTGCAACTAAATTGCCAATGGCATCCTGGCCTGCATCAGGAATGGTGTGGCCAGCAGGAGCAGGGAGGTCATTCTGCCCCTGTACTCTGCACTGGTTAGACCACACCTTGAGTACTGCGTCCAGTTCTGGGACCCCAGTTTAAGAGGGACATTGAGATGCTTGAACGTGTCCAGAGAAGGGCAACGAGGCTGGTGAGAGGCCTCGAGCACAGCCCTACGAGGAGAGGCTGAGGGAGCTGGGATTGTTTAGCCTGGAGAAGAGGAGGCTCAGGGNACTTGATGATCTGTGAGGTCTCTTCCAACCTTGGTAATACTGTGAGACTGTGATACTGTAAATATATAAGTACATCAGTTACAGACCAGCAAGAAGTTCAAATTTCTGCCATTTGGCAACAAACCCAGAAATGAGCCTTTATCTGCTGAAAATGTGACTGTATCTTCACACAGATGCACTAATAAAGGAACAGAAGAATCAAGGATGAAAAAGAAATTTTTCTTCATTTGAATCCTCTGCACTAAAAAGTGCTGCTCATGGAGGCTGGCAAAAATAAATACTTGTAGTGTGCTGGGAGAAAGATCAATGAGCCACAGGCAGGTATAATGTAAGTCGAGAGTCTGAATGTGTATAGTGTTTATTTATATCTTGAAAACATCAGGGGGTCTGCCTGGGTAAGGAACTGGGTGCTCTAGGGAGTGGGAAAAGATGGACAGGCATTCTTCAAAGTGTTGGTGATTTGGAAGTCGGAGGAAGGGAAGAGGTCTGCCTCCTGTGGAGAGAAAATATTTTCTTGCACCAGGTCAGTGATCTTCAAATGAAAAAATAATAATAATAATAATAAAAACTAATAAAACCTCGTTTAAGTAGGTTTAGAGATATTGGAATGGAACAGCTCCTAAGAAATCAGTTCAGAGAGCTGGCCCAGTAGACTGAGTCAGCAGCATGCTTTTATAGAATCATAGAATAAAGCAGGTTGGAAGAGACCTCCAAGATCATCCAGCCCAACCTAGCACCCAGCCCTATCCAGTCAACCAGACCATGGCACTAAGTGCCCCAGCCAGGCTTTGCTTCAACACCTCCAGGCACGGTGACTCCACCACCTCCCTGGGCAGCCCATTCCAATGCCAATCACTCTCTCTGCCAACAACTTCCTCCTAACGTCCAGCCTAGACCTCCCCTGGCACAACCTGAGACTCTGTCTCCCTGTTCTGTGGCTGCTTGCCTGGCAGAAGAGCCCAACCCCACCTAGCTACAACCTCCCTTCCCTTATGCAGCCCTGGATGTGGCGATGACGCTGGAAGAGCTTGGCCAGCTGAACGAGCTGCAGTTGTGAAAACATTTGTCCGCGAGCTTGCACCTAGGAATGTTTCCAGAGTCTGCAGAACGCCGACCTGAAATGAAGGTGATCCAATGACACAAGCCAAGGGTGTACTAGAAAAAGTGGGAATTTCAGCTGGATGATTTAAGCTCTCGTTCACGCTCTTGTACCTTTCCCCCCCACCCCAGTTTGGTTCAATTGGTGCTAGTGTGTCAGCCTGGATTTTCAGCCCATTTAATCATCTGCCTCTACCTTTCCCCTTGTTTGTTTCCATCTCCACGCTAAAAAGGCTGCTCCTAACGTGTTATTGAATAAGGCAGCGCTCTGCCTGCTGCTGAGCACTTTCCCTTAGTGGTGATAAAATGGTGATAAAAACGCAAAGTGACACTTCAAACAGCGGCTTGCTTTGGAGCTTCGGTGCATATTGCTTTCCCTCTTCCAAACACAACTCTCTCTCTCTCTCTCTTTTTTGCCTCTCAACAACTGATCATTTTGAAAGGGAATAAGGCTGCACATATGGCATGGCGAGTCTGCCCAATATCACATCAGAAGTGATGTGACCCATCAACATATTTGAGCCTGCAGCAGTGCAGAAGCTACAACTATTTGGAGTGAGTGGTTTTTTTCTGCTAGAAAGGTTTCCATCTCTGCTCACCCATGAGGTGGGTCCAAGCCAACCTCATGAAGTTCAACAAGACCAAGTGCAAGGTCCTGCACCTGGGTTGAGGCAATCCCAAGCACCAATATAGGCTGGGCAGTGCCTGGCTTGAGAGCAGCCCTGAGGAGAGGGACTTGGGGGTGCTGGTGGATAAGAAGCTCAACAGGAGCTGTCAGTGAGCTCTG
Organism: Tricholaema leucomelas; assembly: GCA_013400475.1. Classification (NCBI taxonomy): domain Eukaryota; kingdom Metazoa; phylum Chordata; class Aves; order Piciformes; family Lybiidae; genus Tricholaema lacrymosa; species Tricholaema leucomelas. The sequence continues at coordinate 187,949 of WAAF01013360.1, forward strand.
GCAGCCCAGAGAGCAACCAGAGCCTGGGCTTCAGCAAGAGCAGTGTGGGCAGCAGGGAGAGGGAAGAGATCCTTCCTCTCTGCTCCACACTGCTGAGGCCCCACCTGGAGTGCTGCATCCAGTTCTGGAGCCCCTGGGACAAGAGGGCTATGGAGGTGCTGGAAGGTGTCCAGAGAAGAGCCACAAGGATGAGCAGAGGGCTGGAGCTGCTCTGCTGTGAGGAGAGACTGAGGGAGTTGGGGCTGTTTAGTCTGCAGAGGAGAAGGCTCCCAGGTGACCTTCTTGTGGCCTTTCAGGATCTTAAGGGGGCTACAAGAAAGCTGGGGAGGGATTTTTTAGGCTGTCAGGTAGGGATAGGACTGGGGGAATGGAACAAAGCTGGAGGTGGGGAGGTTCAGAGTGGATGTGAGGAAGAAGTTCTTCAGCATGAGAGTGGTGAGAGCCTGGAATGGACTGCCCAGGGAGGTGGTGGAAGCCTCATCCCTGGAGGTGTTTAAGGCCAGGCTGGATGAGACTCTGGCCAGCCTGATCTAGTGTGAGGTGTCCCTGCCCATGGCAGGGGGGTTGGAACTGGCTGATCCTTGTGGTCCCTTCCAACCCTGACAGACTCTATGATTCTGTGGGCTAGACTCACCAGCATCTTACAGCTGCTTTGTGAGGATGCAGAGCAGTGCTAACCTTGCTGGCTCTTTATTTGGTTTGCAGTGGCTTTGCACCACCAGAGAACTTAATTTCAGGTGCATCTGCCACTCTTCTCTCCTCCCACTCTCTCTCTGATGGCCTAAACCAGAATAAGAGCTGCTACATTAATTATTCTCTCATTTTTCAATTAATTAAAGAGGCTCAGAACATGGATGTGCTGAAGTCTGGCTGCAGGGATGGTTGGGAGCAAAAAAACATAGTCTGAGGGAAATCTCTCTTGGGAGGCTCAGCAGAGCTGCTCTGCTGTAACACAACTGAAATGGGCACAGTGCCTGTCAGCTGGGGCTTTTCACAGTGGCCAGGCTTTCTTTTTCTGCAGAACTTCTCCAAACCCTCACTTTAACCTCTCCCTTCTTTTCTTTCCTTCCATCCATGTATTAAGCTCTTTGGTTGTCTAACAGTTTGCATTCGAGATAAGGGAGCACTTCCTCACTCCCCATCCTCTTCCCTCCCCTCTTAAACTTCAGGATCTTCACGAAGCAGTACTGGGAGGTGATGGAAAAAACACTGTTCACTAATTTGTTTTGAAGCTATTCCTCTTATTCACTTCTGTTTGTACTCAAAACCTTTTTCTCAGCTGCCTGTGCTGTTTTTCTGGAGGCAGGGCAGGCTCTTGGTGCTGCTGTGGGCTTGGCAGCATCCATTTTTAAACACTGCTCTTTAAGGATGCTGTGCAGGAATCAGAGTTCTGAAGAGGACCAAAAAAAATGATGAAAGATTCAGGAACAGTGAGTTGGAGACAGGGCTGAACGAGCTGGGTTTGTCTGGCAGGAAAGTCAATATCTCCTTCTCTGTTGGGCTTAGGAAAAGAAGAAATTAGCTTACTTTGCAGCAGAGATTCTGGATAAAAAGGCTAGTTAAACACTGAGACAGCCCTGCTAGGGAGATTAGGAATCCACTTGCTGGTGTGTTTTTGTGAACAGGCTTGTCAAAATCCTGCTGGGAACCACGTAGGAGAACTCCAGCCCCCTCAGTGGGCAGGGCAGCTGACTCCAGTTCCCTACCACCCTTCTCTGCTGCTAATGCCCATGCAAACAGGAGAGCAGAGAAAGATTTGCCTTTTTCCACACAGGGCTATGGGGAAAAAAAATGATATGGTTAATATTTTATCACTACTCCAAGCTATAAAAAAATTGGCACTGCTTCCAAAGTTGTTCAGAAAGGATGGATCATTTAGAATAATAATGCAGGGACCAAGCCATCTCCCACTCTTAAAACCTGGCATGTTGAAATTATGATATATGCCTGGGTTTATTTACCAGGGGGTGAGGTTGATGAGAACAGGTACAACTGTCACAATAACCTGGCAGAAAACTTCATTAATATCTGTGCCCCACAGAAATGTCCCCCAAAAGAATCTCCTTCTTGTGTGCTGGGCATTTAATGGAATGCAGCCCACAGCAAGTAAAAATGCAAATGTCACTTTAGAAGTCCAAATGATGTCTGTTAAGTGTGGTGGCTGACAGCCAGTTATGTTGGGGTCTCGTAATAAGATGTTCTTTAATGGTCTCATAATAAGGTGTTCCTTGGTGGTTTTAAGTTGAGAGTGCTGTTTGCTGTCATTTGCTAGTGCTATTCAGCATCTTCAGCAGTGACAGAGTAGGACTGAATGCTGCCTCAGCAAGTTTGAAGTTGACACCAAACTGTGTGGTGAGGTTGATGAGCCTGAAAGAAGATGACACCATGCTGGGGGACCTGGACAAGCTTGAGAAGTGGGTTCATGTGCACCTCCTGAGGTTCAGCAAGGCCCTGAATCTAGGTTGGGGCAATCATCAATATGAATGCAAGCTGAAGGATGTAGGGATGGAGAGCAGCCCTGCTGAGGAGGACTTGGGGGGTACTGGGGTGTGAAAAGCTGGGCACGAGAAAACAATGTGCAGTCTAGAAGCCAAGCATCTCCTGGGCTGCAACCCTAGCAGCATGGGCAGCAGCTGAAGGAGGGGGATTCACAGGCTCACAGGGTGCTAGGGGTTGGAAGGGACCCAAGGAGATCATCGAGTCCAACCCCTTTGCCAGAGCAGGACAATATTATCTAACACAGATCACAGAGGAACACATCCAGACAGATTCTGCTACTCTGCTCTACTGAGACCTCACCTGCAGTGCTGAGGCCAGCTCTGGAGTGGACCTGCTGGAGTGGAGTCCAGAGGAGGCCACAAAACTGACCCAAAGAGTGGAAGCCCTGTGTTGTGAGGACAGGCTGAGAGAGTTGGGGTTGTTCAGGCTGCAGAAGAGAAGGCTCTGGAGAGAGCTTATTGCAGCCTTTCAGTGCTCAAAGGGGGCCCATAAGAAAGAGGTGGGCAGACATTTTAGCAGGGCCTATTTTGGTAGGACAAGGAGTGATGGTTTGAAACTAAAGGAGGGAGATTGAGATTAGATAGGAAGAAGAATTTTTTTCACCCTGTGGGTTGTGAGACACTGATCCAGGCTGCTGCTCAGAGGTGGTATAAGCCCCATCCTTGCAAACAGGCCAGGTAAGGCTGGCCAGGGCTCTTCTCCAGTTGAAGATGTCCCTGCTGGCTGCTGGGGGTTGGACTAGTGTCATAGAATGGTTTAGGTTGGAAGAGACCTCAAAGCTCAGCCAGTTCCAACCCCATGCCATAGGCAGGGACACCTCGCACTAGAACAGGTCACTCAAGGCCTCATCCAACCTGGCCTTGAACACCTTCAGGGAGGTTGTGGAGCACAGAATCACCCAATGTGATCTTTGAGTGCACACTGGGTGATTCTGTGCTCCACAATCTCCCTGGGCAATCTATGTCAGTGTCTCACCACCCTCACTGCAAATAACTTCTTCCTAACATCCAGTTTGAATCTCCTTTCTGCCAGTTTAAACCCACTACTCCTTGTCCTGTCATTACAAGCCCTTGTCAATAGTCCCTCCCCAGCACTCCTGTAGCCCCCTTCAGATACTGGAAGGGTCCTATAAGGTCTCCTCGAAGCCTTCTCTTCTCCAGTCTGCAGAGCCTCAACTCTTGAAGCCTGTGCTCATAGCAGAGCTGCTGCAGCCTTCTGAGCATCTTTGTGGCCCTCCTCTGGACTGGCTCCAACACTTCCATGTCCTCCTTGTGTTGAGGGCTCCAGAACTGCACACAGTACTGCAGGTGGGGTCTGAGGAGAGCTTCAATAGTCCCTTGCACCAATATGATGGAATGGTTTAGATTGGAACTGCCTTCTGTTTCCCCTGGCTGCCTCTATGCATGTCCCCTCCTCAGCCCTTGGCCACAACTGCCCTTTTTCTGCCCACAGCTAACCCCGCTCTCTACCTCTATCCCCTAACAGCTCAAGGTGAGGAGAAAGTAAGACCTTTTTTTTAAATACATGTTGTATTGTTTTAGTTCTGACATAACCTTCCTGCAGATTTTAAACTGGATTTTGCAATTCAGGATTTGTTCTTCCCTCCCACACGCACACACACACACACGCACGCACGTACTCCCACTCCCCCTCAATGAGGTAATTGCATGACAACTAGATTAATATCTTTTACATACTTATTACACTCAATAAGTGGTCCTGAGCAAACAATTGATATTTAATTACCATATTATCATCCTACTACATTTTAATTACTATTAATTTAAAATACCTCATACGTTATCGTTCCTCTTCATGCGGATTTGTTTCCCTCTAAGTGTTTCTCTGTCAAGCCTAACTTTGCATTGGGCTAACCTAGGAATTTGGGTTTCTCAAGGCAAGAGGATGTTAAATGTGAGTCCAAGGAGGTGCAATACATGAAGGAAAGGGAAAATGCAACCAGCAGCCAGTCCTGGTGGGATGAAAGGGATCTGGGGGTGCTGATCGATACTGCCTGAACATGAGCCAGCAGTGTGCCCAGGTGGCCAAGAGAGCCAGTGGCATCCTGGCCTGCATCAGGAATGGTGTGGCCAGCAGGAGCAGGGAGGTCATTCTGCCCCTGTACTCTGCACTGGTTAGACCACACCTCGAGTACTGTGTTCAGTTCTGGGCCCCCCAGTTTA
>WAAF01013360.1:192789-223636 GCA_013400475.1 Tricholaema leucomelas
TCATTGGCTACTGGAATGGGCTGCCCAGGGAGGTGGTGGAGTCGCCGTCCCTGGAGCTGTTCAAGGCAGGATTGGACGTGGCACTTGGTGCCATGGTCTAGCCTTGAGCTCTGTGGTAATGGCTTGGACTTGATGATCTGTGAGGTCTCTTCCAACCTTGGTAATACTGTAAGACTGTGAAAGAGCACAGGATTTGGACTAGAACTCAGTAAAGGTTGAACAACTTTTAAATCACCTTCGTCTTAAAAAGATCCTAATCCAGGAGAGATTCCAGCTGACAATAGGCTGATTGTTGAGAAGCAGAACAGCTCCAAACCTGGTGAGGAACCTTTTGAAGAAAGCCTAAAATCACAGCCCTGTGGTAAACCTGCCTCTTCCACTGATCATTGGGTTTTACCTCTGACAAGCATCAATTGTCTCGATCTCATCTGTGAGTCACTTAATTACTCCTTGGCAAAAGGAAAATGCAGCCTAATTTTTGTAGTGGAAAAAACAACCACCTCTGATGGCTGCAAAAAAAAAATCATCACACCTTGTCAGCTTCTTGCAGGAGGAGGCAGGGAGAGGTGGGGGGGTGGGGGTCTTGTCATCTAATTTGGTTTGATCTCTCTGCTTTTGTAAGATGTTGATTGAGGAGAAGCGAAATGAGAAGGAAATCTTTTCCTTGGTTTCTCTGTATAAGACCTGGTGTGGTGGTTGGTGGTGCTCCAGAGGAAGGTCATATGCTCTGAATCAGAGCACTTTGCTCAGCTCCTTCTTGCTGTTACACTCATTGAAATTAAATCTCTTCAGATAGCTCTTCAGATCCATTGTGCCTCTCACAACCAGGCATGTGAAACTATTAATATCTCTACCCTGGCAGCAAGAGTTCCCAAATTTCTGCAGAATGATTTTCCTCCTTGGTTTTCTTTTTTTTCCCCTCAGTTTCTACAGGGGGTACTTGGTCCAGCTATTTCACTGTATCACAGCATCACAGTATCACCAAGGTTGGAAGAGACCTCATAGATCATCAAGTCCAAGCTGTTACCACAGAGCTCAAGGCTAGACCATGGCACCAAGTGCCACGTCCAGTCCTGCCTTGAACAGCTCCAGGGACGGCGACTCCACCACCTCCCTGGGCAGCCCATTCCAGTAGCCAATGACTCTCTCAGTGAAGAACTTTCTCCTCACCTCAAGCCTAAATTTCCCCTGGTGCAGCTTGAGGCTGTGTCCTCTTGTTCTGGTGCTGGCTGCCTGAGAGAAGAGAGCAACCTCCTCCTGGCTACAACCACCCCTCAGGTAAAAAAAATGAGATTCACCTTGATGCATACAAATTCATCAGTTTATAAGGTTGGGTTTTTTTTTCTTCTCCCACCTAAAACATAGATCATAAGAAGGAAGTTTGGCAATGCTTGGAAAAATGCTTTTTCCATATGATTTGGTCCTGTACTCAACACTGCTCAGGTCACACCTTGAGTGCTGTGTCTAGTTTTGGGCTCCTCAATTCAAGAGAAATGTTGAGGTGCTGGGAGGTGTCCAGAGAAGGGCAACAAAGCTGGTGAGGGGCCTGGAGTACAAACCCTATGAGGAAAGGCTGAGGGAGCTGGGGGTGTGCAGCCTGCTGAAGAGGAGGCTCAGGGAAGACCTCATTGCTATCTACAACTACCTGAAGGGAGGTTGTAGCCAGGTGGGGATTGGTCTCTTCTCCCAGACAACCAGCAACAGAACAAGGGGACACAGCCTCAAGTTGTGTCAGGGGAGGTCTAGGCTGGATGTTAGGAGGAAGTTGTTGGCAGAGAGAGTGATTGGCATTGGAATGGGCTGCCCAGGAGGTGGTGGAGTCGCCATGCGTGGAGGTGTTGCAGCAAAACCTGGCTGGGGCACTTAGTGCCATGGTCTGGTTGACTGGATAGGGCTGGGTGCTAGGTTGGAGTGGATGATCTTGGAGGTCTCTTCCAACCTGCTTGATTCTATTCTGTTCTATGGTACTGTGAAAGGATTCAGTTTTGTGGGCTTATTTTTGTTGCTTAGTTATCTTCCAGAAAGTTTCATGGAAAGGATCATCCATCTTGTTATCAATATGCTGGATATATATATATATATATATATAAAACACATACACACACACACACATATATATATTTGTTGCAACTAGGAGATTTTTCCCTAGGCAATTGTGTGACTCAGTCCCATAAGCTCCACTAATGACTTTGCAGCCTGTCAGTGATATATACCCTATTGACTTTCCTTTGGTTATAGGACTATTACTTTTGTGATTGATTTAATCATTCCTTGCTACCTTTATCTATCTCCTTCCTTTTATGAAACGCTATTGAACTAGCCAATCTTTTAAGGACTAATCCAAGGGCAAATGAGGGAAGTTATTCCTCCCCTCTATTCTGTCCTAGTAAAGTCACATCTGGAATACTGGGTCCAGTTCTGGGCTCCCCAGGTCAAAAGAGAGACAGGGAACTACTGGAGAGAGTCCAGATGAGGCTAGAAAGATGCTGAGGGGCCTGGAGTACCTCTGGGAGGAGGAAAAGCTGAGAGCCCTGGGGCTGTTCAGCCTGGAGAAAGGTTTGGGTTCTTCTCCCAGGCAAACAGCAACAGAACAAGGGGACACAGTCTCAAGTTGTGCCAGGGAAGGTCTAGGCTGGATGTTAGGAGGAAGTTGTTGGCAGAGAGAGTGATTGGCATTGGAATGGGCTGCCCAGGGAGGTGGTGGAGTCACCGTCCCTGGAGGTGTTCAAGCCAAGCCTGTCTGGGGCACTTAGTGCCATGGTCTGGTTGATTGTCTAGGGCTGGGTGCTAGGTTGGACTGGATGAGCTTGGAGGTCTCTTACAACCTGCCTGATTCTATGATTCTATGACTGAAAGGGCATCAGATCTATGCTGATCAATAGCTAAATGGTGTGTACCAAGCGGATGCAGCCAGACCCTTTTCACAGCTCCCAGCATCATGACAAGGCACAGTGGGCACGAACTGGAACTCAAAAGTTCCATCTGAACATGAGGAAAACTTCTTTTCTGTGAGGCTGCTGGAACCCTGGAGCAGGCTGTCCAGAGAGGCTGTGGAGTCTCTTTCTCTGGAGAGATTCCAAACTCCTCTAGCCATTGTGATCCTGGGCAAGCTGCTGTGAGTGATCCTGCTTTAGCAGGGGGATTGGGCTAGATCCCCAGAAGTCCCTTCCAACCCCCACCATGCTGTGATTTTGTGCAATCTGGGGGAAGACAGTTCTCAGATCTCTCTCTTGGATCTTGCTCCTCCAGAAGGTTGACATTACTCATGGATCAGTTCCAGAAGAGTCCTCTCAGTGTGATAAAGCACCAGGTATATATGTGTGCATATATATATATATATGTTCCTATCAATATGTTTATCACAATGAAAAGGAGGCAGTTTTCCCTGTCCACAAACCATCAGAGCTGGATTCCTGTGGGAATAATGACTTTATTAATTACACCAGGAGTGGTTCATATTTTGCTCAGGCAAACAGCCCCATTCCCTTCAGGTGAGTTTATCAGCATGAGTTGTAGTCTTTCAGGATTGGCATTGCTATAAATCAGTGAGAAATGCTGAGTTGTTCCTGGCCTGTGTATAATGGACATAGTAGAGCCTTGATTTCCTTAGAAATATTCCCCATGCAAACCACTTTCACAAGACAAATGCACTTACTGGGGTGAAATCCATGCAGTATACTAATTGTAGGAACTATTGAACTACACAGGCTGGGTGGGGAATGGCTGAGAGCAGCCCTGAGGAAAAGGACCTGGAGGTCTGGGATGATGAAAAGCTCAACAGGAGCCTGCAGTGTGCACATGCAGCTCAGACAGCAACCCTGTGCTGGGCTGCAGCAAGAGCAGTGTGGGCAGCAGGGCAAGGGAGGGGATTCTGCCCCTTGGCTCTGCTCTCCTCAGACCCCACCTGCAGTCCTGGGTGCAGTTCTGGAGCCCCCAGCACAAGAAGGACATGGAACTGCAGGAGCCAGTCCAGAGGAGGCCCTGGAGATGCTGAGAGGGCTGCAGCAGCTCTGCTATGAGGAAAGGCTACAAAAGTTGAGGCTCTGCACGCTGGAGAAGAGAAGGTTTCAAGAGACCTTGGAGTGGCCTTCCAGTATCTGAAGGGGGCTACAGGAGTGCTGGGGAGGGCCTCTTCACAAGGTCTTATAATGACAGGTCGAGGGGGAATGGGTTTAAACTGGCAGAGGAGAGGTTTAAAACTGGATGATCTTTGAGGTCCCTTCCAACCTAAAGCATTTTATGATTCTAACTCATTGAAACCAGTGCTGGACTTGCTGGAGATGTAACCTAAAGCATTCTATGATTCTAACTCATTGAAACCAGTGCTGGACTTTGCTGGAGATGTAACCTAAAGCATTCTATGATCCTAACTCATTGAAACCAGTGCTGGACTAGCTGGAGATGCAACCTAAAGCATTCTATGATTCTAACTCATTGAAACCAATGCTGGACTTGCTGGAGATGAAGCCCAAGGGGATACAGATAAAGAGCCAAAGCATGGTGAAATCTAAGCCCTTTGCTGTTGAGTTGGTTTGGCCTGAATGACGGAAAAGACAAATCTACTGACCTGAGCTCCACTGTGCTCAGACCCCACATATTGTAATTTTTATAACACACATTCACCAGAACACTTTAACTGAGGGAGTTTGTGTATTAAATGATGTTAGATTAGGATATTTAATGGCTTATAGGATACAGCCAGTACCCGGGAGGCTAATTTGTTTGCATTAGTTGGACGGGTCAACTGCTTCAAACATGCAGATTATAGAACTACTGGTAGATTGCATTACACAATTTAAATAAATAGTAGCAATTTGTCAATGTCATCTTAGCTTCAACATTTTCCTTTTTAAACCCCAGGAAATAGTAGTTCCAATTAAATTGACCTTTTCTTTTCTGCATCTTCATGTTATTAGTAGATAATGCTTAGTCTTTTAGCAAGTGAGAAAGAAAGAGAAGAAGAAAGTAAAGAAATAAAAATACTTCCAAAGCAGCAATGCTCTTGTGGTAAACTTTCCAGAGAAAATTACCCTCTTTATAAACAAATGAATCAAATTTAACCACCCAGTAAGCCTTACAAGTCAGATATAGATGTATATGTCAGTAATAGATTAAGACATGTGAACTGCTGCATCTCAGTGCTTAGGTCTTTGGTTGCAGAAGACAATTGCAGGTTCTTGTGACTGGAAAGCTTGAAGTTGTGGTATTCATTTCAGAGACACAGCAGCAAAAACCAAAGATACACAGTGGTTGAAATAGCCATAGGGGAACCACTCTAGCAAATCCCAGATGTCAGGAGCGCTAACGTGCTTGTGGGAGCCAAATGTGGGCATCTGATTAGTCTTGTAGCAGTAAATGAACCAGATTTGAAAAGCTGGTCCTGGATGTCTTGTAGCAAAATGGAAATGCTGAAAGGTTTAAGCTGCCATGTCACACAGAAAACTTTTGCATTGCACAGTGTCACCACAGGGGTGATGGCTGTAAACAAACTCTTCTATCCCCATGAAGGGAAAGGCCACATCTGGAGCACTGGGTGCAGTCCTGGGCTCCCCAGTTTGAGAGACAAGGGACTCAGAGAGGCCAACTGAGGGGACTGCCAATGGAAGGCTGAGAGATCTGGGACTGTTTAGCCTGGAGAAGAGCAGACTGAGCAGGGATCTTCTCAATCCTTATCAATACCTAAAGGGTAGGGGCAAGAGGATGGGGACAGACTCTTTTCAGTGGTGCCCAGCAACAGGACAAGCAGAATTGAGCACAGGGCACAAAGTAGAACAGAAGGTTATGTGTGAACAGAAGGAAGAACTCTTTTCCTGTGAAGGTTCTTGAGGACTGGCCCAGAGAGGTTGTGGCTCCTTCTCTGGAGAGACTCCAAACCTACCTGGACACTGTAATCCTGGGCTGCCTGCTGTGGGTGACCCTGGTTTAGAAGGAGAGTGGGAATAAATCATCTCCAGAGGTCCCTTTCAATCTTCACCATGCTGAGATTCTGTGCTGTACATAAACAGTGGTTTACATAGTTGATGTCCTGCTGGCAAACACCTGCAGAGAGCCTGGTGGCATCAGAATTGACATCAATTTTGGTAATGTAGATAGTTCTGAAGAAGTGGCAGCCTGAGGTTTTGGGAAAAGCTTGCCTGGAGGAAGATGCCTGAAGTCTTCTCAATGCTTGGAGCAAATTACTGGGACAGGAACTCCATTACAGCTGCAACTCAGTGACTTTCTGTTGAGAAAGGTATTAGCTTTCTGTTAACCAAAGCAGCTCAGAGCTTCACATTTTGCTATGAAAGGTGGGATTATCTTCAGTTGTTGGGGCTTGAAAATGGTTTTGAGCTACTTCTTTTTTTCCTAAAGAGTTTGTGACTAAAGCAAGAACAACCAAAATGTAGAATCATGAAAAGAAATAATACCATTTTAAAAAACAGGAAGATGTCAGTCATAGAATCATAGAATCTGTCATAGAATCAACCAGGTTGGAAGAGACCTCCAAGATTATCCAGTCCAACCTAGCACCCAGCACTAGACAATCAACCAGACCATGGCACTAATTCCCCAGTCAGGCTTTGCTTGGACACCTGCAGGGACAGTGACTCCACCACCTCCCTGGGCAGCCCATTCCAATGCCAATCACTCTCTCTGCCAACAACTTCCTCCTAACATCCAGCCTGGACCTCCCAACACGACTTGAGACTCTGTCCCCTTGTTCTATTGCAGGTTGTCTGGCAGAAGAGCCCAACCCCACCTGGCTACAGCCTCCCTTCAGGTAGTTGTAGACAGCAATGAGGTCTGCCCTGAGCCTCCTCTTCTGCAGGCTGCACACCCCCAGCTCCCTCAGCCTCTCCTCATAGGGTTTGTGTTCCAGGCCCCTCCCCAGCCTTGCTGCCCTTCTCTGGACACCTTCCAGCACCTCAACATCTGTTTTGAATGGAGGAGCCCAGAACTGGACACAGCACTCAAGGTGTGGCCTGACCAGTGCTGAGTACAGGGGCAGAATAACCTCCCTCATCCTACTGGCCACACTGTTCCTAATACAGTTCTCTGACAAGAACTTCTTCCTCACCCTCTCTGGCAAGAACTTCTTCCTAACATCCACCCATCTCCCCTGGCACAACTTGAGACTGTGTCTCCTTGTTCTCTGATGGAATGATAAATGAATAAAACAAGCAAACAAACACAAAACCCCCACCCCCAGCTCTCATGGGAAAATTCAGATTCAGACTGATCTCAGTTATTTCTGCTTACCTGTTTTACTGCAAGATATATCTGTTTGCAGTGCTTTCCTTTAGGGCACCTCTCTCTTTGTTGCTTTGCCCCGAGCTGCACCAGTAAGCTTTACATCGTTTTAGCACTTAGGATGAGAGGTTTCTACCCAATCCTCATGCCAAGCAATAATAGATCCCAGAATCAGAAATGAGCCAATTTCTTGTGCTACCCTTCATCACACCTTCTGCTAAGGTGATAGTTTCTCTTCATTGTGTCAGGAGCACCATCAAAGTTCCTTCTTGCACATCAGCAGCTTTTTGAAGGTTACAGTAGCACTGACTTTATATACTCACCTACTAATTAAAAGCACTGGGTTTTGTCTCCTGAATGTGTAGAATTAGCACATCCCAAGGCTGAATGGCATGAGCACAGAGCACAGGATATTTCAAGTTTCACTTTATTTAGTATTCAGTGTGTAACATTCAGCAACCACCCTTTGAAAAGAGGCCAGAAAGCAATTTTAACAATATCACATGTGAGAAAATGATTCAAAGTTTAGGGGAGAGAGAGAGAGAGAGAGAGAGAATTCTGTAATCTCTGTGATCCAAACTGAACAAAGGATGTGACCTAACATATTAAGTACAAGAAAAACAGATTCTTGTTGCTTTCAGTTCTGGCTCCTCAGAAAGCAGGCACAGTAGGCATAGATCTAAACTCATTGCCTTATAGTGACATTGAACTGAGGAGCTGATCCTCAGCTATTCAAAACAGCCCAAACAACAATTTAAAGCAATGAGTGGGTGCTGTAAAAGGACCAAATTCCCTCTTCCCACTTCTGGCTTGAGCGACACCATTTGACTGCTCCCCAGACACAAGGTAGTGTAAGGGCTGGGTGGGACTAGATGACCTTTAAAGGTCCTTTCCAACTCAAACCTTTCAATGCCTGTTCAGCCTTCTGGATGTGTTCCTGTGGCTCTGAGAAGTCCAAAGGGCAGATGGCTCTCGCTGGGATCAAAAGCTGAAGAAGGATGAAGGACAATCAATTCACATTTTTTTTCCCCTTAAATGCAAATCAAGGCAAGTATCATGGAATAACAGAAGAGTCTGGGCTGGAAGGGACCTTTGGAGGTCATATAGTTCAGTCCCTCTGCAGTGAGCAGAGATATCTTCAACTAGATCACGTTGCTGCCCAGGGAGGTGGTGGAGTCGCTGTCCCTGGAGCCGTTCAAGGCAGGATTGGACGTGGCACTTGGTGCCATGGTCTAGCCTTGAGCTTTGTGGTAACAGGTTGGTCTTGATCTATGAAGTCTCTTCCAACCTTGGTGATACTGTGAGACTGTGCTAAGAGCACTGCTTAACCTGAACTGGAATGTTTCCAGGGATGGGGCATCTACCACCTCTCTGGGCAACCTGTCCCAAATACAACTAGAAAGATGTGAATCTGCAGCTTGAGAAGACAGCTGCTAACAAATGGTTTTAAGGGTACTTGGGGAATTTCTGCTTGGATGTTCTTAATATACTACTTATTAACACAATTCTTATTATACAAGTTCTTAATATACTACTTAATATTCAAGATGCTACTATACCTCTTCTTAGCATCTTCACCTGAGTTGTTTCTTTGTTCAACTCACTTTGTTTCGAACCCAGATTCTAACATGCAGTAGTAATTTGTTGGTTTGCTTTTGCCTTTTTCATGAGTTTCACAAATTTCTCCTTTGTGATCAGTCAATGAATGCTTCTCAAACTGCTTTCAGAGTAGTCACCACATAGCCAAGGGCAAGAAGAGATTAATAAGTTTTAGGATGCCAAAACTGTCTCTTTTACAGTATTGTCTGTCTTTGGCTGGGAAGTGTTTTGTAGGAAGTTTGAAGGATTCCACAAGCACAAAGTGGCAAAAAAGGTGCCACAGTGAAGAATTATTTTAGATTTTTTTTTCATTCTCTTTCCCTTTGCCCTTCCTCTTTTTCCTTTCCTTTCCTTTCCTTTCCTTCTCTTTCTTCTCTTTTTCCTTCTTTTCCTTTCCTTTCTCTTTTCTTCTTTTTTTTTCTTTTCCTTTCTTTTCTTTCCTTTCCCTTTCCTTTCTTTTCTTTCCTTTCCCTTTCCTTTCTTTTCTTTCCTTTCCCTTTCCTTTCTTTTCTTTCCTTTCCCTTTCCTTTCTTTTCTTTCCTTTCCCTTTCCTTTCTTTTCTTTCCTTTCCCTTTCCTTTTTTCTCTTTCTCTTTTTTCTTCTCTTTCCTTTCCCTTTTTGCCCTTCCTCTTTTTGCTTCCTTTTCCTTTGCCTTTTTGCCCTTTCTCTTTTTTCTTCTCTTTCCTTTCCCTTTTTGCTCTTTCTCTTTTTGCTTCCTTTTCCTTTCCCTTTTTGCCCTTCCTCTTCTTGCTTCTCTTTCCTTTCCCTTTTCACCCTTCCTCTTTTCCGCTTTCCTTTCCCTTTTCACCCTTCCTCTTTTTCCCTTTCCTTTGCACTAGCTGGCATGATTCAGATGAAAACCTCATTCATTTCTGCTGTGCTCTGAAAACAAACTGAGTCGAAAGCTCAAACATGTACCCGACAGATAATCAATGCCACCTCCCTTTAAGTGGCTGCTCTGGCAGGTGGGCATCAATAGCAGACTTTGAGGGCTGACACTCTCCGTTTCCACATGCTGCATATGCACCTCCTCTATTCCCAGGTACGACACACTCCGCATCAGCTCAAACCCTGTTGACTTCAGCAGAGGCAGATCTGATTTGCAGTGGAATTAGTTAGCAGAGAACCAGGTCCTGTGGATACCACAACGGTTTCATGCCACTCTGCTGCTGTCACTATTCATTGCCAAAGAGCTATAGCCTTTTATTATCAGCTGGCAACAAAACAAGAGAGATGCATACTACAGAGCAAAAGAAGTCAGAACCAATTAACATTTGTATCATTTGCTGTCCTCTAAGCACTGTTTGAGGAAAATTCTGGAATTCCTGTGGATGCAGATTATCTGTGGAATGTTCTGCCCTGTTCACCACAGGCAACTGAGGCAGGAGCAGAGATGTAAGCAAAGTACACTAGCAAATACACAAAGGTTACTCAGCAGATTAAATATAGGCCACACCTTGAGTACTGTGTCCAGTTCAAGAGAGATGTTGAGGTGCTGCAACATGTCCAGAGAAGGGCAGCAAGGCTGGTGAGGGGCCTGGAACACAAACCTTACGAGGAGAAGCTGAGGGAGCTGGGGTTGTTTAGCCTGGAGAAGAGGAGGCTCAGGGCTGACCTCATTGCTGTCTACAACTACCTGAAGGGAGTCTGTAGCCAGGTGGGGTTGGTCTCTTCTCCCAGACAACCATCACCATAATAAGAGGATACAGTTGGTCTCTTCTAGACAACCACCACCATAATAAGAGGACACAGCCTCAAGCTACGCCAGGGGAAATTTAGGCTTGAGGTGAGGAGAAAGTTCTTCACTGAGAGAGTCATTGGCTACTGGAATGGGCTGCCCAGGGAGGTGGTGGAGTTGCTGTCCCTGGAGCTGTTCAAGGCAGGATTGGACGTGGCACTTGGTGCCATGGTCTAGCCTTGAGCTCGGTGGTAACGGCTTGGACTTGATGATCTGTGAGGTCTCTTTCAACCTTGGGGATACTGTGAGACTGTGATGGTCTAGATGACTGGATAGGGCTGGGTGCTAGGTTGGACTGGATGATCTTGGAGGTCTCTTCTAACCTGGTTGATTCTGTTCTATTCTGTTCTATGTGTGTGTTAGTTATTTCCATCAAGTGACTCTATGCTGTAACAACACTTTGATAAAGAACTTCTTTCCCTCGTCTCTGCATTTACTGTATACCCAGATAAAATAGAGCACAACATTGTTAGTGATCACTGAGACCAAAGGCCTATAAATCAGGGGGTTTAATCTCTCTGAATCTGTTTGAAAAGGAATTATTTTGGTGTCTTTCTGAGTGAATGTAACAATCATAATTTCCTTTTGAAAGTTCAAGCCCACTGCCAAAGGGAAAGTTTCTCACTGCAGGGAATGAGTAAACAGTAGCTTTTGGTTTCTGCATTGTTCTGTATGAATGAACTACTTTGATTCTAAATGCAGTTAAATCAAATTATCTGTAAATAGGTAGGCATATCCATGACTGCAATAAAACCTGAGCCTGCTTGAACAGGTTTCCTTCTCACTGAGAGGCATCATGATGTCACAGCCTTTAATTTTGAATCAGTTCCCTCCAGATCAAGATGTATCTTCACTCACACACACCAGAGCTTTCCCACCTTCTGTTTCAGTGGCCAATAATCACACTGGAATATGTGTAAGGATATCTTCAAAGAGAGAGTGATTGGCATTGGAATGGGCTGCCCAGGGAGGTGGTGGAGTCACCGTCCCTGGAGGTGTTCAAGAAAAGCCTGGATGAGGCACTTAGTGCCATGGTCTGGTTGACTGGATAGGGCTGGGTGCTAGGTTGGACTGGATGAGCTTGGAGGTCTCTTCCAACCTGGTTGATTCTATTCTATTCTATTCTATTCTATTCTATTCTATTCTATTCTATTCCATTCTATTCTATTCTATTCTATTCTTTATGAAACCTTAAACACTGTTGAAAAAGATCTGTGTGTCCACCGTAGATGATCTAAGGCAGAGGAGTTGAACTAGATGACTTTAAAGGTTCTTTCCAACCCAGATCACTTCATGGTTCTATGATAATCATAGAATCACAGAATCAACCAGGTTGGAAGAGACCTCCAAGATCATTCAGTCCAACCTAGCACCCAGCCCTATCCAGTCAACTAGACCATGCCTCATCCAGGCTTTGCTTCAACACCTCCAGGGACGGTGGCTCCACCACCTCCCTGGGCAGCCCATTCCAATGCCAATCACTCTCTCTGCCAACAACTTCCTCCTAACATCCAGCCTAGACCTCCCCTGGCACAACTTGAGACTGTGTCCCCCTCTTCTGTTGCTGGTTGCTGGTAATGAACAAGAAGTGTGTATGGAAATGCAGGACAATTGTTATGTGTTTGGACAAAGGATGGATCAGAGAGCACAGAGGACTAGTGAAAAGAATGCAGATTGAGATAGTGGTTTTAATCAGTAGAATCAGTCAGACTTCAAGCAAAAATGCTCCCAGCACTCTGGCACATATGCTGGGCTGAGCAACCCACCCAAGCAAGCCCCATGCTGTGCTTCATTGCTGGGTCCGGGGCAAGCAAGCTGGAGAAGGTATTGGAGGATGCAGGGAGGGGGCTCCTGACAATAGGGTGGGAGGCTCTAGGAGTTTTTACAAAAAGAAGATTCCTCTCTCAAGTTTTGCTATGCAGAGCTTTAATGATGCAGCAAGGAATTACTCCTGGGGGAATGGATCTGTCTATACACTGGGCGAGCACAGTGGATGTCTCTTTGGGTGAGAAGCACCTGAGGGAAGAATCCTTCCCACACAGAGCAGGGAACAGGCGAGCTGAGGGAGGCTGCTGCTGACGTGTGTTTAGACACTAGCTCAAGTGGCACAAAGGCTGAATACAAAGTGGTGCTCTTCATAGTGCTCCCTGGTCCCTGGCACTTTATGCTTATGATTCATACTTCTTTTCATGTCGACAGCCGTTGCCAGGGCTTGATTTTGGATCTATTGGTTAGGTAGAGTTTTGTTACTGTCCTTCCTCCGTATTAAGATGCTCTGTAGGGTTTTTTATTGTTATTATTTAATGCTTGTATTGAGGTTTTGTTTTTTAAAGTGCCTTCTGAAAGAATTCCTCCTCATCAGCCCCACTGATATAAAAGCATAGTTACTCTAATAATGGCCTTTGAATACTGCCCATTAAACTTTGACATTTAAAGTGTTTACTGTGGATACATATGAAGTTTCTCATTAAAGCCAAGGTCTGGCTTTCTTGATGTGACTCTTAGATTAAACCAGCCTAATCCAAAATAAATACAAAGATGGGGTGGGAGCGGGGGGGGGGATTCATAACAAGCTGCCTTGTAGGTTCTCTCTGTGTAAAACCAGCAACTGCTTTTGTGGCAGACAGATTTCGTTTTAGAGTCTCCTCTTTAGCCCACCAGAGGAGGGGGTGGGGGGAGGGAGGAAATCTGTTCATTGTGTATAAAACCTTTTGCACTTTGACATAAGTCCTTCCAGCAGAATCCCTTCTTTTTTTTTTTTTCCCTACATTGAAACAAACTTAAACCATATTCCATTTCACAAAAGTGAAATGTGCTGAACATGTGCTTTTTAAAATAGAAGCATGTGCATCAACTCTTCCACAAGAAGATACTTTCTGAGAGCAGCCTCCTGGGAAGGTCCATTACCCAAGATCCAGTGAGCACAGGAAAAGGGTGAAACGCTCTTAGATCAAGCTTTACTAAGCTGGATGGCCCAGGCTGTGGAATAAGTGATATTTAATACATGCTCTCGGAGGCTCCTGTTGAGTGCCCTGTTTGGTAACCCGGATCAGGATGCTTGTTTAGTGGATAAAAGTGTAACTTTAGAAATTGGCAGGAACTTTCTGTGCTTGGCCACCTGTACTCTCAGCCAGATAGGGTGTAAGGAGGCTCAGACAAGCACACTTTTCAAAGTTGGTTCTGTTTCACTTCCTTGCAACCACCAGGTTCAAAGAACCATTTATTTAAAAGGGGGGGGGGGAAGTCTCACTCAGTTCAAAGTTGCATTTATAAAGCTTCCAAGTCTTTATGATCAAGCTCATATTTTGTCTTCCTCTTACTAAAATAATACTTTTATCCTGCCCTCTTTTTCCCCTCTCATCTGTTTTGTTAGGAAAACACAATGATAATGAAGGTCTCAGGCGTTATGGTACCGTAAGTGATCTAAAATGGGATTATTTTGTGTGTGTGTGTGGAGGTTTTGCTGTCAATAATAATTGTATCAAAAAATAATGTGAACTCCCACCGAAGCCTGCATAGTCGATCAGCATAAAGTATTAGCACTTCAGGGACACAAAGGCTCTGAGCCTGATAAAAGAGATTGGACTGAGAATTTTGACCTAAGAATATAATAATGTCTTCCAAGATCTCATTATGCCCGTGCCCATTCCTAACCATCTGGGGCCCAGAATAATAAGAGGAGTGGTGTGAATTTATGAACCCATAGATCTAGCCATGCCCCCTTGGATATTGTGTTGGATTAGTAGATTTACTGCTAATCCAAACACTGTGGGCAAAATTATGTCTTTACATCTGCGCCGCGGATTGCCGAGAACCGCGGTAAGTTAAACGTTTGAAGGGTTGACAGCAGCTCCCCTGCTTCAGGCACAATCTTCTGGCACCCTGCCACCCTCCCAAAAGTGCAGCTCCTCGGATGCACGTCCTCCACGTCTTGCCGTGGCAGTTCTCCAAGGGGAGATGGAAATGAAAGGGGGCTGGGGAGCAAGAAGTCACCGCTGCTGCCTCTAACAGGTGGGAGCGGTGTCAGCTCGGCGCAAATAAGGCACA
Source organism: Tricholaema leucomelas (assembly GCA_013400475.1). NCBI lineage: Eukaryota > Metazoa > Chordata > Aves > Piciformes > Lybiidae > Tricholaema lacrymosa > Tricholaema leucomelas. The sequence goes on from WAAF01013360.1 coordinate 207,404, forward strand.
GTTGGCACAGGGAAGATTGATCCATCTTCTTCAAGTTGCCTCAGGTGCAGAGCCTGAAGAGAAGAGGCTACATTTAATTGGGGGTGTCTTCAGCTCAGTAAAATAGTCAGATGCAAATCCTTTTCCTAAGGGGCAGCCACGTGGACTCGTGACCTTTCTTTGAATGGTTTGGAGCCCAGAAATCAATGATTACACTAAATCCATAATTATATTCTTTTCATCTGTGGCAGGGTACTGATAGTGTGACAGATGTGAGACCTTGAAAGCATGGAAACTTCAAAGACTGTTGAGATGTGTTAGACACCATGGACATGTGGAGCAGTAAAAAATAAGATTAAAAGTAGAGAGGAGACACTGCTCTACCAAGGAGAGACTGCTCTACCAACGTTTCAGGTGCTCTCTCTCCTTCATACACACATGGACACACACATGTACACGTGCACATCTCTTTGCACTTGAGCCCCTGGGGTTCCCAGGGAAGAGGAGAGGCAGTGACAGCCTGGCCAACTAGGAGAATTAAGGATTTTAGTAGTTTGCTTGTTTTGCCTCAAGAGGCTTCCCAAAGAAAGGAAGGAGACAGGACTGGAGCACTTCCTGAAATGAAGGAAGCCAAACATCAGTATCTTTCATGCTCCTGCTGGGTGCCAAGGCCAGATTGGTTTGTTCTGATAGGGACTGCTTCTCAAAAATAGGCTTTTTTTTTGCCTTTAAAGAGGAAGAACTATGCATTGTGGCCATTTTGTGTCTGCAAGAAGAAATATTGTGTCAGGGTGAGAAGAGTGGTTTGTGGTGGGCTGGGAGGACGGGTCAGTGTGAGAAGAGTGGTTTGTGGTGGGCTGTGAGGATGGTCAGTGTGAGAAGAGTGGTTTGTGGTGGGCTGTGAGGACGGGTCAGTGTGAGAAGAGTGGTTTGTGGTGGGCTGGGAGGATGGCTCAGCCTTCACACCATGGTGCTCAGGCAGAATAGTGCAAGTTCCTACCAGGGGAATGTGATTTTTGGGTATTTGTGACCCCACAGATGTTCCTTGGGGAGTGTTGGTGTGAAATACGTAGTTGATTGTGGATTAGTGATTAGTTAAACCTGTAGTTAATCTACCTATGAAAGGCAAAAACTGTTAGTTTTATTTCTCCTTTAAGCTATGAGGGAACTGCAAATGTTCTGGCCTCCTTAGGTGCCATGGGAGATGGCAAGAGGGTAGCTAGTACCATAAGAGAGACAAGGAGTGCATCCTTCTTGTACTAGGGGCTCCAGAAGTGGAATTTGTTGGTGTTTGTTGGTATTCCTCTTAGTCTTTGCAGGTGGAGAAATTGGTATTCCTCTTAGTCTTAGCAGGAAAGTGATGTTCCCAATATGCTTCTGGTATCTGCAGCTCTGGATGTAAACCACTTCCTGCTCATCACACTGCCATAGTTGAGGGGCACACCATGGATGTTTTTGATTTATTCTACCTTCAGTAAATAATGACACTCTTTAATATTAATCCATATCATTTATTAATACTGTTTGCAGCTTGAAAGAATTCTGTGTGAATTAGAAATTTGGGGAGTGCTGTTTAGAAGTTAATTTGCCTGAATTCTGCATGTCAGAATGTGTCAGAAGCACAGGGTAGAGGTAATCACTTGTATGTTGCTGGCGTTGTGTGTTACATGGGTGTTTGTAGCTGTAAATAATGGATCAGGGAGTGATGGGATGAAGAGGAGGGATAAGATAGACTGGAGATTTGTGGTGGCTACTGTCAATGAGAGAGTGATTGGCATTGGAATGGGCTGCCCAGGGAGGTGGTAGAGTCACTGTCCCTGGGGGTGTTCAGGAAAAGCCTGGATGAGGCATTTAGTGCCATGGTCTGGTTGACTGGATAGGGCTGGGTGCTAGGTTGGACTGGATGAGCTTGGAGGTCTCTTCCAACCTGGCTGATTCTATTCTATTCTATTCTAATGCAAGAAACTTTACAACCACAGAAGAGACTCTCAAAAGCAATTTCTTAGCATTAATATGGAAAAACATGTTGGGAAAGATGAAGATTTTCCTTTCTGTAAAATTCTGGACCTTAATCTTGGGCCTTTTTTTTTTTTTTTTTTGAGCTCAAGTGTAAAAATCTCATTTAAAAAGCACACAGAAATCTCCCCAATATTACAAGAATTGTTTAGTTTCTAAGGCAAGATCAGAAAGTTTCTCTCTTTAGTGTGATCCTCACTGTTCTCACAGTCTGGAATGCCTGAATAGTAACTTGAGTTGGTGGACTTCCTTTGAAAAGCCCAGATGTGGAGGAGACATCCCTAAAGACAGTGATTTTTTTTTCCATAGATACCTGTTGTTTGAAGCTGGCCACAGCAGAAGTGTAATCAGAGATGCATTTACAGGCAGAGTGTAGCATTGGAATGGGCTGCCCAGGGAGGTGGTGGAGTCACTGTCCCTGGAGGTGATAGGTTGGACTGGATGATCTTGGAGATCTCTTCCAACCTGGTTGCTTGATTCTATGATTCTCAACACTGGTCAGGCCACACCTCGAGTACTGTGTCCAATTCTGGGCTCCTCAATTCAAGAGAGATGTTGAGGTGCTGGAACGTGTCCAGAGAAGGGCAACAAAGCTGGTGAGGGGCCTGGAACACAAACCCTATGAGGAGAGGCTGAGGGAGCTGGGGTTGTTTAGCCTGGAGAAGAGGAGGCTCAGGGCAGACCTCATTGCTGTCTACAACTACCTGAAGGGAGGTTGTAGCCAGGTGGGGGTTGGTCTCTTCTCCCAGGCAACCAGCAACAGGACAAGGGGACACAGCCTCAAGTTGTGCCGGGGGAAGTATAGGCTGGATGTTAGGAGGAAGTTCTTCACAGAGAGAGTGATTGGCATTGGAATGGGCTGCCCAGGGAGGTGGTGGAGTCACTGTCCCTGGGGGTGTTCAGGAAAAGCCTGGATGAGGCACTTAGTGCCATGGTCTGGTTGACTGGATAGGGCTGGGTGCTAGGTTGGACTGGATGATCTTGGAGGTCTCTTCCAACCTGGTTGATTCTATTTGATTCTATTCTATTCTATTCTATTCTATTCTATTCTATTCTATTCTATTCTATTCTATTCTATTCTATTCTATGATTCAAGCAAAGCCTGGCTGGGGCACTTAGTGCCATGGTCTGGTTGATTGGGTAGGGCTGGGTGCTAGGTTGGAGTGGATGAGCTTGGAGGTCTCTTCCAACCTGGCTGATTCTATAAAGGCTCTATGAACCATAGCCAAGTGCACATTTTAGCTGGTAGCTGCCCAATTTATGGATATCACAGAAACACAGAATTGTTTTTGTTGCAGGAGACCCTTAAGATCAGTTAGCCCAATAATGCCAGGTCAGCACTAAACCACATCCATCACCACTACATCTACCTATCTAGGGAAGCTTTTTGAAAACACCTGGATTTGAGCACAGCAGTAACTCATTTTCCACTCTCCCTGTGCAATCACCAGTTCGAGACAAGCCCTTCCCACCATCCCTCTCATTTGCCAATTATAATATCCACTAATATTTCATTTTCCAAGCCATCTGTCAGTGGTTCCTCTCCTCATTTCTCCCTATTGCTTCTGTGTCTTCATCACACCAATGCCAGCAGCTTTGCTGAGCATGGCCACTGAGCATTTCTCATCCTGGCAACCAAGCATCACCTTCTGGAAGGCCACTCACATCAAGTCAGCCAAATTTTTGATCTTTGAGATCCCTTTCAACCTAAACCGTTCTATGATTCTATATGAGAGGTGTCCCTGCCTGTGGCAGGGGGTTGGAACTAGATGGTCTTTGGGGTCTCTTCCAACCTAAACCATTCTATGATTCTATATGAGAGGTGTCCCTGCCTGGGGCAGAGGGGTTGGAACTAGATCGTCTTTGGGGGCCCTTTCAACCTAAACCGTTCTATGATTCTATATGAGAGGTGTCCCTGCCTGTGGCAGAGGGGTTGGAACTAGATGGTCTTTGTGGTCCCATTCAACCTAAACCCTTCTATGAGTCTATAAATACTTATGTAGAATTGAAAGACACTTGGGCAGGGCCAATCACTTATCTCTTGGGTCTGCTGCTTGGAGGCAGATTAATTGTTGGTGTGATTCACCAGTTGCATATATATGATGCAGACATTTTTTTTCACTTCTGTAGGCTCCTATGAGGAGAGTATCATGCCCACTCCTCAAAATATTCAGATCTTACCTTTTCTGGCTAACACTGGGGGCACCAAGATGAACAAACTAGTTATACATGCATGGAAAGTAGCAAGCTGAAAGTAATTGCGTATTCAGTTTTAATGGAGCTGAATCTCCTGCTGAGATTTCAATATCTGACAGCATTGCTTTCATTGCCCCAAATGCCCAACCTTTTTCTAATGTTTGACCTTGGGTATGATTATATTTCTGTATGTATCTCAAACGATGCAAAATCATTTGCCTGTATCAGTCATCTCCCCCTGACAGTCCTGTTCCAGCTCATGGCAGGAGAGAACAAGTCTGATGGCAGTAACAATAGCTAAAATGAGCTTTGATAGATGTTTCTCCCCCTTCAATAAATACATAAAGCATCTCTATAATGTCATTTTGTTAACTGATAAACAACAAAAGGATGAAGGCGTTCACTTTTAACTCTATTGCATGTCATTATTTTCTCATTGCTTTGCTTAATGTATGTAAGTAATGTGACCTGCAGAACAGAGGACAGGACTGTTGCTTTCACTGCTGGTTATTTATTTTCTCCTATATCCAGAGGCCCACCTGCTAAATGAGAACCATGCAGGTGTCTGCTAGGCTTTAACACCGTGCTATTGACCCATAAACCTGGGTCTGCTCTTGGTGTGCTCTCAATGAATGAGCTGCCCAGGGAGGTGGTGGTGGAGTCACCCACCCTGGATGTGTTTAAGGGACGTTTGGATGTGGTGTTTAAGGGTCGTTTGGATGTGGTGCTTAGGGAGTCACTCACCCTGGATCTGAGGTGTTTAAGGGAAGTTTGGATGTGGTGCTTAGGGAGTCACCCATCCTGGATCTGATGTGTTTAAGGGACAGGGACATTTGGATGTGGTGCTTAGGGAGTCACCCACCCTGGATCTGATGTGTTTAAGGGTCGTTTGGATGTGGTGCTTAGGGAATCACCCATCCTGGATCTGATATGTTTAAGGGAAGTTTGGATGTGGTGCTTAGGGAATCACCCATCCTGGATCTGATGTGTTTAAGGGTCGTTTGGATGTGGTGCTTAGGGAGTCACCCACCCTGGATCTGATGTGTTTAAGGGTCGTTTGGATGTGGTGCTTAGGGAGTCACCCACCCTGGATCTGATGTGATTAAGGGTTGTTTGGATGTGGTGCTTAGGGAGTCACCCATCCTGGATCTGATGTGATTAAGGGTTGTTTGGATGTGGTGCTTAGGGAGTCACCTACCCTGGATCTGGTTTAAGGTGAATCTTGCAGAGTTAGGGTTCTAGGTTGGACTTGGTGATCCTGAGGGGCTTTGCCAGCCTGGATGTTTCTGTGATTCAACAGGATTTAATGTAACCAGTTGGACATTCTCTGTACCTGAGGTCAGCAAGCTGGCTCCTGGCAGAAATGCAATTCTTTATGCCCTTCTCTTGTTTTAGTTTTCTCCAGCTGGTCTAACCCTCTCTCATTGTTAGTCTTGCACAACTCACCCTACAGACAGACTTGTAGAACCATTTCATTGGAAAAGACCTTTTAGATCATGAAATCCAACCATTGCCCAAGCTCTGGGCACCACTAAACCAGGTCACCACTAAACCAGGTCCCTCAACACCACACCTACAAGAAGATGGTAACACATCTCTCTGGGGATGATAACAAGTTGCTCTCCCACTGCTCTGGGCTGACTGTTCCCAGGCTTTTTCAGGAAGGATTTTTTCCTGATGTCCAACCAAACCTCCCTCAGTGCAACTCGAGGCAGTTTCTCCATGTCCTATCTCTGTTCCTCCATGCTTGAAATCAAAGCACTGCACCAGCACCTCACAAAAATGCAACTGGTTGTTCTCTTTGATTCCTTTCTTCACCTGGTCTGTGTCTGCCCCACTGTGAGCCTTGCACTACTCACTCTAGAGATGCTCCTGTAGAAGGGACTGTGCTGGGGCAGATATGGGCACAGCTTGTTCAGGCACAGCGCAGCGGACGGAGCTCACAGCTGGTTGAGGGTGATGTGATGACTAAATCACTGGTGTTAGGGAGAGAAGGGAAGTTGCACCCCATGCCTTTTAACACAGTCTCACAGTATCACCAAGGTTGGAAGAGACCTCATAGATTATCAAGTCCAAGCTGTTACCACAGAGCTCAAGGCTAGACCATGGCACCAAGTGCCACGTCCAATCCTGCCTTGAACAGCTCCAGGGACGGCGACTCCACCACCTCCCTGGGCAGCCCATTCCAGTAGCCAGTGACTCTCTCAGTGAAGAACTTTCTCTTCACCTCAAGCCTAAATTTCCCCTGGCACAGCTTGAGGCTGTGTCCTCTTGTTCTGGTGCTGGCTGCCTGAGAGAAGAGAGCAACCTCCTCCTGGCTACGACCACCCCTCAGGTAGCTGTAGACAGCAATAAGGTCTCCCCTGAGCCTCCTCTTCTCCAGGCTAAACAATCCCAGCTCCCTCAGCCTCTCCTCATAGGGCTGTGCTTGAGGCCTCTCCCCAGCCTCGTTGCCCTTCTCTGGACACGTTCAAGCATCTCAATGTCCCTCTTAAATTGGGGGGCCCAGAACTGGACACAGTACTTATCCCTGCAACAAAGTGGCCATCTTCCAGAAGAGCTGGGAGATGGCAGTGCTGGCAGCCTCACGATGAAGAGGCAGTTGCAGATAGCTGGGGACAAAGGGACTGCTTTTTAACTGCAACTCCAACAGCCAGCCTCAGTGTGATTAATGTTCCCGTCCTGGTAATCAGAGAGGTATCCCTGAAGAGAGAGAATTGGATAGTGGCCTCTTTATTCAGGTCTGTGTAAGCTGGGCACATTATTTTAATGGCACACCATTTAAGGTATTTATCTTAATTTAAAAAAATAATATTTCCCTTGTTGTTTGCAATTGCCCACTAGAAATGAAATCCCTTTCCTGGCCGAGTATCCTTTGCAATCCCTGTGCTGGCTGTGATTGCAGGCTGCCTCGGGAATACTGAGTTACTGGGCTGCAGAAAGACCGAGGGCAGTTTAACAGTGTCTGAAAACACAGATAAAGAAATACATGGACCATGCAAGCAAAAGTAAGTGGGATAAAAAGGGATGTGTTTACCAGAGTGGTGCAATAAAGAAAGAAACAACTCCACAAAGAAGCCCCTTGGTCCCGTTACCAGACTCGTTAGGGATGCAGAGCACTGACCAAGTTCACTGGAGTTTGAAATCCCAAGGGCAGGTTCGGGTTTCTTTCTGTGGGCTGCAGAAAGTGATTCAATAATTCATTGGAAACCCTGCAAAACTTTTGTTGGTTTATTTTATTCTCTCTTCAAGGAGATTTTCAGGTTTGGTTTTTAGGCTTTCGGTTCTTTTACTCAGAGGTTTTAACCCGGTGGAGAGTTAAAGAGATGGAGATCTAAACCCCCAGACTAAGCAGCAAGGGGCAGACACACCGAGATGGGCATGGACAATCTGACAATTGGGTTGTCTGAATTTGCCTAGGGAACAGGGCCCAGGCAGGCTGGGTGTTAAATCTGCTGTTGCTCTTTAGTGGCCTGGCACAGCCTCCCTACTACCCTCCACCCCCCACCCCCCAAAAAAAGAGTGACAAAGAGAAATTAAGGCAAATAAAGACCCTGACCTGTAAATGGAGGTGTGGAGACCTTCTTGTGGCCTTCCAGCACTTAAAGAGACCTGCCTGACCAACCTGATCTCCTTTTATGATCAAGTTACCTGTCTGGTGAATGGGGGCAGGCTGTGGGTGTAGGTCTACCTGGACTTCAGCAGAGCCTTTGACACTGTCTGCCACAGCAAGCTCCTGGCACAGCTGGCAGCTCATAGCTTGGACAGATTCACTCTGATATGGGTCAAGAACTGGCTGGAAGGCTGGGACCAGAGAGTGGTGGTGAATGGTGCCACATCCAGCTGGCAGCTGTCACTAGTGGTGACCCCCAGGAATCAGTGCTGGGCACAGTCCTGTTCAACATCTTTATTGATGATCTGGACCAGGGGATTGAGTCCAGCATCAGTAAGTTTGCAGATGGCACCAAGCTAGGAGCAGCTGTGGAGCTGTTGGAAGGTAGAAGAACCCTGCAGAGGGACCTGGCCAGGCTGGATGGGTGGGCAGAGGCCAATGGGATGAGATTGAATAAGGTCAAGTGCAGGGTTCTGCACTTTGGCCACAACAACTCCAAGCAGTGCTACAGGCTGGGGGCAGAGTGGCTGATATTGGAACTGGATGATCTTTCAGGTCCCTTCCAACCTACACCATTCTATGATTCTGACCACACTGTGCTCTTGGTTAAAAAGTACAAAGCAAAATCAGGCCCAAAGACTCACCAGACACGGTAGGTAGCTGGTGTAGCTCAGAAACTGCTGTTCCGCATCATTTTATGTTGCCCTCTTAATTCTTCCCATTCCGAGCTCTTTTTGGAGCACCAACCATGACTTTCCCTTGCAGTCTCCAGGGTGGTCTTGACTGAGCATTGCTGTGTCAGAAAGGCATTGCCAGGAGGCACACAATATGTTGCTGATAGTCAAGAATGAGCCCAATCCTGATGCTGAGGCGGTCCCTGTCTGTCTGTTAATCACACTGTGGGACGTGATGCCTCTTTGCCAGCTGGGCTGAGCCATACATCCCCTTTACCATGGCAACAGGGGACCTATGGCACAGTGGCACAGGACTGCAGCCAAACCTGGGCATATACCCCCAGATATCGCACAGAGTGAGGGCTCCTTTTGCCAGCTGCAGAGGAGAAGAGATTTGCTGTGCTTATGCAAGGCTATGAAGAGATGCTTGCTGCTCCAACTTACCACAGAAGCACCAAGATTGGAGCTACTGGTGCTTAATATTCCATTTGAGGATGCTGGTCCTGATGCCAATATATTAATAGGTAAAAAAAAATCTTGTTTAAATGTAGGTGAAGTGTCAGCAGTTGAACAGATACAGCAATAAGCTGTTAACTCTGACCCTGTAATTAAGAATCATAGAATCAACCAGGTTGGAAGAGACCTCCAAGCTCATCCACTCCAACCTAGCACCCAGCCCTATCCAGTCAACCAGACCATGGCACTAAGTGCCTCATCCAGCCTTTTCTTGAACACCTCCAGGGATGGCAAATCCACCACCTCCCTGGGCAGCCCATTCCAATGCCAATCACTCTCTCTGCCAACAACTTCCTCCTAACATCCAGCCTAGACCTCCCCTGGCACAACTTGAGACTGTGTCCCCTTGTTCTGTTGCTGTTTGCCTGGGAGAAGAGACCAATCCCCACCTGGCTACAACCTCCATTCAGGAAGTTGTAGACAGCAATGAGGTCTGCCCTGAGCCTCCTCTTCTGCAGGCTGCACACCCCCAGCTCCCTCAGCCTCTCCTCATAGGGTTTGTGTTCCAGGCCCTTCACCAGCCTTGTTGCCCTTCTCTGGACACCTTCCAGCACCTCAACATCAAGTAAGTGTAAACGCAGCACCAGAGCAAAGTAGAGGAGACTGTAAACAGGCAAAGGAGGAAATACAGCACAGCTCTTTTCTTAATGGCTTTGTTAGGAATGGAATGGTAAGAGAGGATTTCTTAATCAGAATAGAAAAGGCTTCCATGAGGACTTCATTAATTTCTGCATTTCACACAAAGGCAAGACACTGCCTTCAAGACACTTCTGCTTTCACCTTCAATAATTGTCCCTCTTAAATGTACATTTACTTCTCGCTCGCCGATGTTAGAATGCTTCATTACTTATTGTTGCTTGGCTTTTTCTGACACCAACAGTCTCTGCTCCTGAGTGTCTTTTATTGCAGCACACAATCTTAATAATTGGTGGAAAAGATGATGTTTGATGTTTCCAAAGAGATCAGAACGCTCCTTGGCCACTTTACTCCATTCTCCATGTCTGCCTCAGTGGAGGCACAGTCCTCCAATTCCTGTTTTAAGAGAATGCATTGAAACTGTCAAGCACTGAGGTACCAAAAGCATCCACAGCATGCAAAATTATTCTGCTTTAAGCACAGCTGATTTTCCTTGGGTTTTCTTCTCCCCAGGATGTGGACCTGGCTTGCAGGAGGCAATCAAGTCACAAAAATTTCTACGCAATATATTGAAGAGTGAATCCATTTATAGCTACCTCTTGAAATAGACTTTAAAATAGGAAGAATTCATAGAATCATAGAAACAACCAGGTGGGAAGACAGCTCCAAGATCATCCAGTCCAACCTAGCACCCAGCCCTAGACAATCAACCAGACCATGGCACTCATGCAGGCTTTGCTTGAACACCTCCAGGCACAGCGACTCCACCACCTCCCTGGGCAGCCCATTCCAATGCCAATCACTCTCTCTGCCAACAACTTCCTCCTCACATCCAGCCTAGACCTGCCCTGGCACAACTTGAGACTGTGTCCCCTTGTTCTGTTGCTGCTTGCCTGGCAGAAGAGCCCAACCCCACCTGGCTACAGCCTCCCTTCAGGTAGTTGCAGACAGCAATGAGGTCTGCCCTGAGCCTCCTCTTCTGCAGGCTGCACACCCCCAGCTCCCTCAGCCTCTCCTCACAGGGCTGTGCTCCAGGCCCCTCCCCAGCCTTGCTGCCCTTCTCTGGACACCTTCCAGCACCTCAACATCTCTCTTGACTGGAGGAGCCCAGAACTGGCCTGAGCAGTGCTGAGCACAGGGGCAGAATAACCTCCCTTGTCCTGCTGGCCACACTGCTCCTGAGCCAGCCCAGGATGCCACTGGCTCTCCTGCCCACCTTGGCACACTGCTGGCTCCTCTTCAGCTACTATCTACTAGCACCCCCAGGTCCCTTTCTGTCTGGCTGCTCTCAGCCACTCTGTCCCCAGCCTGTAGCGCTGGCTGCGGGAGGATTTCTCTTTGCCTTCACACAGCAAGGAGGTGTTTTAGCCTAATGCGTTAAATTCATTTGTTTTGCTGAGTCCAGCTAATGGGATGAAGACAAAGTGACTTCCAGGCAGAAAACCTTGTTAATCAAAACCAATTTGGGCCACTTGTCCAGGTTGTTCTGACTTCCTGAGTAGCAAATTCCATTTTTCACAAGGAACACTCAAGCATGCAATGAACAACAAAAAAATTGCTCATAGATTGCATTTTGGCTTTGGACAGCTACTCATTGTTGGAGTATGTTAATGTTTGTATCTGAGATATCACCTATAGACAAGCTTTTTCCTCCATCAAATAAAAGCCCCTTATGTTTGAAAAAGACTACTTAGCCTGGAGAAGAGGAGGCTCAGGGGTGACCTCATTGCTGTCTACAACTACCTGAAGGGAGGCTGTAGCCAGGTGGGGTTGAACTCCTCTGCCAGGCAACCAGCAACAGAACAAGGACAGGAATGCCTCACCACTAGACTTAGCTGCTCACAGCCTCATCCAACTTGGTCTTGAGTATTTGCATTGGAATTTATTTGGGGTCTGCATAAGTCAATACGAATGTTGCAGCCCAGAGAGCCAACCCTATCCTGAGTTGCATCAAGAGAAGAGTGACCAACAGGTGGAGGGAGGTGATGCTCCCCCTCCACACCACTCTTGTGAGACCCCCTCCTTGAGTACTGCTTCCAGTTCTGGTGCCACTATTGCAGGAAGGTCTGGGTATACCAGAACACATCCAGAGAAGGGCCACAAGGATGATCAGAGGGCTGGAGCACCTCTTCCATGAGGACAGGCTGAGAGAGTTGGAGTTGTTCAGTCTGGAAAAGAGTGGTCTCTGAAATGACCTTAGTGTGGCCTTCCAGAGTCTGAAGGAGGTCTACAAGAAAGCTGAGGAGGGACTTTTTAGGGTGTTGGGTAGGGATAGGACTAGGGGGAAGGGATCCAAGCTAGAGTAGGACAGATTTAGATTAGATGCTAGGAGGAAGTTCTTCACCATAAGGCAGTGAGACTCTGGCACAGGTTGCCCAGGGAGGGGGTGGAAGTTCATAAGGCCAGGCTGGACGTGGCTCTGAGCAAACTGATCTAGTGTGAGGTGCCTCTGCCCGTGGCAGGGATTTGGAATGGGATGATCTTTGATGTCCCTTCCAACCCTGAGAGTTCTGTGATTCTATGATTCTGTAATAGCCTCCAGACACAGGCTAAGATTGTGTACCCTGTGCAAGATCTACTCTCGATTGCATGAAACCTGAAGGTGACAGAGTGTTTGCATCTTATTTATCTTTTCATTTCCCTCACCAACATAATGCATTGCTTTGCTTGATTTTGGGGAATGCAATTATTGCTAGAAAACAACAATTAGAAAGGGCCCTTCTGAATTCTGCTGAGCTGAGTGCTGATATTTCTCACCAGTAACAGAGAAATAATTGTCTGCTTCACCAAACTGTAGTCTCTGAACTGGGAATTTAGCCCTTTTCTGGTTATCCTTCAGCACATTATCTGAGCCACACAGCCAAGAGAATAAATATGTACACAATGTGACTTTCCTTAGTGCTCATCATCGTGTTGCTTAAAAATTACCCCCTGGAAAAGTGAAGATGTTCATAGGAACAGAGCTAAAATATTCTTAACAGAAAATACACAGAACCAAAATGTTGAGTTCTGTTGTGTTCAGCTCCAGCAGGCACACAGAATTGTCTCCTTTTTTTTTTTTTTTCTCCAAATGGATAATTCACTTAATTAACCAAGATGCAGTGAATAGTGAATTGTCTATTAAAATGGGGGGGGGGGGAGAAAAAGTAAGTAGTCTGAGGAAAAAAATATGATGTGGTTTACATCCTTCCTCACTAAGACATTGGTTTATTGTGTGATTCAAAATTGCTGATGGTAGTTTACCTTAAGATGAAGGTTGGTCCACCTAGACAAAAATGTTTGTCAAAAAAAATGGGTGCAAGTTGCAGCACAGGAGGTTCCAGCTCAACAGAAGAGAAGACTGAGAAGGGATTTAGAATAGAATAGAATAGAATAGAATAGAATAGAATAGAATAGAATAGAATAGAATAGACCAGGTTGGAAGAGACCTCCAAGGCAGCAGTGGGGACAGGCTTTGCTCACTTGCTCCTTGGCATAGGACAAAGAGCAATGGATGGAAGCTGCAGCACAGGAGGTTCCAGCTCAACAGAAGAGAAGACTGAAAAGGGATATAGAATAGAATAGAATAGAATAGAATAGAATAGAATAGAATAGAATAGAATAGAACAGGTTGGAAGAGACCTCCAAGGCAGCAGGGGGGACAGGCTTTGCTCACTTGCTCCTTGGCATAGGACAAGGAGCAATGGATGGAAGCTGCAGCACAGGAGGTTCCAGCTCAACAGAAGAGAAGACTGAGAGGGGATTTAATCAATGTTTATCAATATCTGAGGGCTGGGAGTGAGAGGAGGGGACAGGCTCTGCTCATTTGCTCCCTGGGATAGGACAAGGGCAATGGGTGGAAGCTGCAGCACAGAAGGTTCCAGCTCGACACAAGGGAGAACTTTTTGACTGTAAGGGTCCCAGAGCACAGAAGGTTCCAGCTCAACAGAAGAGAAGACTGAGAGGGGATTTAATCAATGTTTATCAATATCTGAGGGCTGGGAGTGAGAGGAGGGGACAGGCTCTGCTCATTTGCTCCCTGGGATAGGACAAGGGCAATGGGTGGAAGCTGCAGCACAGAAGGTTCCAGCTCGACACAAGGGAGAACTTTTTGACTGTAAGGGTCCCAGAGCACAGAAGGTTCCAGCTCAACAGAAGAGAAGACTGAGAGGGGATTTAATCAATGTTTATCAATATCTGAGGGCTGGGAGTGAGAGGAGGGGACAGGCTCTGCTCATTTGCTCCCTGGGATAGGACAAGGGCAATGGGTGGAAGCTGCAGCACAGAAGGTTCCAGCTCGACACAAGGGAGAACTTTTTGACTGTAAGGGTCCCAGAGCACAGAAGGTTCCAGCTCAACAGAAGAGAAGACTGAGAGGGGATTTAATCAATGTTTATCAATATCTGAGGGCTGGGAGTGAGAGGAGGGGACAGGCTCTGCTCATTTGCTCCCTGGGATAGGACAAGGGCAATGGGTGGAAGCTGCAGCACAGAAGGTTCCAGCTCGACACAAGGGGGAACTTCTTGACTGTAAGGGTCCCAGAGCACTGGCACAGGCTGCCCAGAAAGGTTGTGGAGTGTCCTTATCTGGAGACTTTCTGCGATCTGTGCTAGATTGTGTGGTCCTGCTGTGGCAGGGGGGTTGGACTTGATGATCTCCTTGGGTCCCTTCCAACCCCTGGCATCCTGTAAGCCTGTGATCTGATGGATCTGGATAATTTGTGAATATTATGGAAATGCAAAGTAATCCACCTGTAAAAAAAAAAATGAATACACCTCATGCATCAGCTCTCACAAAGGATCTCTTATGTTTTGTTCATGGTTTTTCATCATGGGGGCTGTAGCCAGCTGGGGTTGGGATCTTCTGCCACACAAGCAGACACAGAAGAAGGGGACACAGTCTCAAGTTGTGCCAGGGCAGGTCTAGGCTGGATGTTAGGAGGAAGTCATTGGCAGAGAGAGTGATTGGCATTGGAATGGGCTGCCCAGGGAGGTGGTGGAGTCACTGTCCCTGGAGGTGTTCAAAGCCAAGCCTGTCTGGGGCACTTAGTGCCATGGTCTGGTTGATTGGCCAGGGCTGGGTGCTAGGTTGGGCTGGATGAGCTTGGAGGTCACTTCCAACCTGTTTGATTCTATCATTCTATGATATTGAAACTTTTCTGTTTTGTTCATGGTTTTTCATCTGGGATTAGGTCATAGGACTTTTAATGTCAAGAAATCTAAAACGTGCTTAATTTATGTGTAGCCTTTTAGGCTTAAATCAGAGCCAGTAGACTTCATATCAGCCTCACTCTGCAGTTTCAATCTGGATTTGCAGTTCCCTGCGTTGTACCACTTGATCCTGTTTATCTGCATAATTCAAATGCAACTCTGGAGGATATAAATATAGTGACAGTTTCTAAACACACTTTCTGATAATCAGCACAAGCTATTACTTGAACCTATTCGCTTACATAACACTGACAGACAGAATTCAATGACCCTCAATAACAACAGATACCATCTCATTGTATAAAACTATATTATGACATGATTGTGTTGTCTTGAGTTATGACTTAGGCTGACTGCAATATGGTGTGCTTTTGCTTTGGGAAAAGAAAAAGATGATATTCATTGACACTGAGATAATGCAGGATCTCAACTGTGCAGCCCAAGTTTCTGCAATTTTTAAATCCCAAAGAGTAAAAAGATGTGGAGGGGTGGGGGGGGGGGTGTACAATCACAGGTTCACAGATTGCATAGGGTTGGAGGAGACCCTCAAAAGTCATCTTGTTCAACCCCCCTGCAGGCAGCAGGGACATCTCTAACCAGAGCAGCCTGCATGGGGACACTTCTGGTCAGCTAGAATCATAGAATCAGTCAGGGTTGGAAGGGACCACAAGGATCAGCCAGTTCCAACTCCCCTGCCATGCCCAGGGACACCCTACCCTAGATCAGGCTGAACACAGCCTCAGATAGCCTGGCCTTAAACACCTCCAGCCATGGGGCCTCAACCACCTCCCTGGGCAACCCATTCCAGCCTCTCACCACTCTCATATTGAACAACTTCTTCCTCATGTCTGCTCTGACTCTCCCCACCTCCAGCTTTGCTCCATTCCCCTCAGTCCTGTCACTCCCTGAGAGCCTAAATAGTCCCTCCCCAGCATTTTGGTAGGCCCTCTTCAGACACTGGAAGGCCACAAGAATGTCACTTGGAAGCCTCCTCTTCTCCAGACTGAACTCTTTCAGTCTGTGCTCACAGCAGAGCTGCTGCAGCCCTCTGAGCATCCTCCTGGCCCTTCTCTGGCCACGCTCCAGCATCTCCACATCCTTCTTGTAATAGAGGCTCCAGAGCTGGATGCAGTACTCCAGGTGGGGTCTCAGCAGAGTGGAGTAGAGGGGGAGAATCACCTCCCCGGCCCTGCTGGCCACACTTCGCCTGATGCAGCCCAGGCTCTGGTTGGCTTTCTGGGCTGCAAGTGCACACTGCTGGCTCATGCTGAGATTCTTGCCCATCAGCACACCCAAGTCCATGTCCTCAGGGCTGCTCTCCAGCCAGTCACTGCCCAGCCTGGATTGGCACTTGGGATTGCCTCGACCCAGATGCTCATCAGAAGTCTTTGGTGAGGCTCCTGGTAACATATAA